>OY728158.1:1118201959-1118461959 GCA_963277665.1 Viscum album
CAAGAGAGGATTTAGGCTCCTGTGGATCAGTCTCATCAAATTTGACATGAACTAATTCGTAAACACATTTGGTTTTCTTATTGAACACTCTATAGGCTTTACATGAGATAGAGTAACCCAGGAAAATTCCTTCGTCAATTTTGGGAGAAAATTTTTCAAGAGTATCTTTAGTATTAAAAATAAAGACTTTGCAACCAAAAACTCTTAAGTAATTAACCTTAGGCTTCGTATTATTCCAAATCTCGTAAGGGGTCCTTTTTAGAATATGTCTAATTAAAACTCTATTGATAATATAAAAAGATGTATTTATAGCTTCAGCCCAAAAATAAATAGTTAAGTCATACTCATTAAGAATAGTCCTCGCAATTTCTTGAAGAGTCTTATTTCTTCTTTCTACAGCTCTATTTTGATGAGGTGTCATAGGAGCAAAGAAATTGTGACTATAGCCATTGTGTGACTAGTAAGATTCAAACTCATTATTCTCAAACTGACGGCCCTGATCACTTCTCAGGGTCTTAATTCTATGTCCACTAAGATTTTCTATAGAGTTGGAATATTTGAAAAAATAGGAACAAGCTTCACTTTTGTAATCTAGAAAGTATACCCAAGCATACATAGAAAATTCATCTACAAGAACATAAACATAGTTCTTACCATTTAAACTTGAAACTATTGATGGTCTAAATAGATCCATGTGAACTAACTCAAGTGGTTGAGAAGTTAAAACTTCTTTCTTTGGTTTGAAAGAAACTTTTTGTTTTTTCCCATTTGGAAGGGATTACACACTTTATCAAGTGGAAATTATAATTGAGGTAAGTCTCTAACTAAACATTTATTAGATAGCTTCCTAAGTGAGTGAACATTGCTATGTACTAACCTTTTGTGTCACAACCAAGACTCTTTATAAAAAGCATTTAAGTAGGAAACATTTTGTTTGGCTAAGGAATTTAAATCAACAGCATATACATTCTCATTTCTACATGCAGTGAAAACTAAATCATTTTTTGAATTAAAAAAATTTCATGCATCATTTTAAAATTTAACATTAAATCCATAATCACATAAATAAAATATTCTAAGTAAATTGTACTTTAATCCATCAAAAAAGTACATTAGAAATTAATATTGTATCAGGTTTACCAATCTGGCCTAAGCTGACAATTTTTCCTTTTGCATTGTCACCAAAGGTGACATGCCCACCGTCAACATTAATTAGACTCTTGAAGAAAGAATAGTCTCTAGTAATATGTCTTGAACATCCACTATCCATGTACTATAGGGTCTTATAGGAACTCTTTAAACAACTTCCCTGCAAAACAGATTAAACAAGGGGTAATTTTGGTACCAAGATCTTCTTGGGTCCAGAAAGGATAGCCAGTAAAAATTTGAGAACCCATATTTGTATTATAGGTTTTCTAAAATCTAAAAACATATTTTGAGACATAAATACTTTGTTAGGTCCTTTAGAAATTTTTTTCTCAAAAGATGGTCCAGAACTAGAACTAGCAGCGAACTGTCCAGATTTTGGAACAAATTTGGTTTTGTTAATTTGTCTCTGTCCTGGCTGATATCCTAGACCAATTGTATATTTAGGAGCAATATGTTTTCCTGGAAACTATGTCAAGGTATCCCAACTATTAGTTAACTTCTCAAGATCCTTTCTTAATTGTTCATTAGAGAATTTTAACTCTATTTTCCTTTAGCAGTTTAGCAAATTTCCCTTTCTCTATATCCAGATTTGATTTGTAATTTGCATTTAAGGAATGCTATATTTTCAATGACTTATATTTGTCCGTGAGTTCATTAGAATTATCCTCAATCATCTCGCAATATTCAAATAATTCTTCTTTAGTAAGATCTTTATCATTATGAGAGTCATTTTTATAATAAGTTTTGTGCATAAGGGAATTAATTGTTACCTCAACTGTCTCTTTCATAAAACATAGATTGGCATGTTTGTTCTGTTCTGAGTCTGAAGCATCAGATTCACTCGAACTATCTTTTGAATCACTCCTGGTTTCTTTCATAGCCTTTTTATAACTTTTTTCCCTTATCATCATATTTTCTCTTGAATTTCGACTTTGGACAGTCTTCTTTCACATGACCTTTTCATTTACA
Organism: Viscum album; assembly: GCA_963277665.1. Taxonomy (NCBI): domain Eukaryota; kingdom Viridiplantae; phylum Streptophyta; class Magnoliopsida; order Santalales; family Viscaceae; genus Viscum; species Viscum album. The sequence goes on from OY728158.1 coordinate 1,118,204,078, forward strand.
CTCATAATATACTATTTCACTTGTGTTCTCATTCCACTTCCTATATTTCTTCCATTATCCTTTAGGATTATATTTTCCTTAGAAGTTTGACTTTCTAAAGAATTTATTCTTTCGGTAGAATATTTTGAATCTTTTGGTGAGTTGTTCCATCTCCTCATCACTGCCTGAGTTTGACTCTTCACTTGTGAAACTGTCTATAGGTGCTTGAACTTTTTCTTTGTCTTTACTTTTTGAGGCCGAAGTCGTGAATGCTACTGACTTCTTTCTTGGTTCTTCTTCTTTTTCTTGATTCACCTTAACATCTTCTTCATACATAATCAGTTTTCCAATGATCTCCTTTAAAGTTAGCTTATTGGTGTAATATGATTCTCGAATTGATACAGAAGTTTATCTCTATCTGTCAGGTAGACATCTCAGCCGCCTCATGATTTGGTCTTTGCTGGCCACTGGTTTCCCAAGAAAATTCATGGTGTTTAATATCTCATTGAGCCTCAGATACATTTCAGAGATATATTCATCAGGCTTCATCTTAAAATTATCATATTTAATAGTATAGGTATTTAATCTCAATTCTTTAACATTGGTTGTTCTATCATGAGAAATAGCCAAAGTATCCCAAATTTCATAAGCAATCTTATAGGCAGATATTCTATTGAATTCTTCATCACCCAAAGCATAGTATAAGGAATTCATTGCTTTAAAATTATTATTATATGTAGTTTTAGTTACTTGAGACCATGTGTTCCTAGTAGTAGCAAGTAATACATCTTGTTCTTCAATTGTGTCCCAGATTTCAGGTCCTAATATTTCAAGATACATTTTCATTTTCAATTTCCACTAACCATAATTTTTATCATTACATAAAGTTGATCTGTTAGTAGCGGCGCCCTCAACTCATTTATCTATAGAAAATTAGAAGTTTAAAGAACTAAAAATTTAGATATAATAGAAATTTTTATATCTTTAAGATACAACTAAAATCACAGTTGAAAAGAAATTGAAAACCCCAAAAATACTAGTTTGATGGTATGAATATAGAAACCCTATGATACTAAATGTTGGTCGGAGTGGATACTCAACAGAGGGGTAAATTGAGTTCTAATTAAAATTTCTGTTAAAAAATTTTAGGATTAAAATCCCCCAAATTAAAACAGCCCAGTTAATTAAGGCACTTGAGATATAAGTAATTTATTGTTCAACAGGTTTCTCAAAGGTAGATTAATCCTCAATTGAATCAGTATGAGTACTAATTAAACTTTTGAAAAACGTTTACTAAAAGAATCACATATACACACTAACCAGAACTAACCATTAGATTGAATGTGAAAACAGGTTTCCGTCTTTGAAAATATAAGCAGAGGATAAATGTAAAACAGAGTAATTTAAAGATGAACACAACAATTTAAACAAGAGGTTTAGTCTTAAGCCAAGACCTAATCCTCTCCACTTGGTGATCACTTTCCACCAAGCAGTTATATTTAAGAATGATACACATCCTGTATCGGGCTTTACAACGGTTTTCAAACTATCCAGGTTTGGCAACCTCTACCACAGTTATACATGGTAAAATAAACTACCAAGCCACACAAGGCGTCTTCCATAGTTATGTGTGGGGAAAAAAATGAAAAGATAGTTTGATATGGGGATTTTTAGTATCCCTCAGTTCCAGCACAAGAGTCAGTGTGTGTAAGATAGAAACACTGCTCACAAATGTAAATTACTTAAACATAGTAGAGATAAAGATAGGAGGAGTAAGTTTAGAATGCTCTGTGTGTTGACAGATCATCTCTGGACTTCTTGAAGTGAAGGAAGTGAAGTTTTAGTCCTTCTCTTCAAGTTGACTCCAAAACAGAGTGTCGTAAATTCCAAGTTCTGAATTACAGATAAAGAGATAGTCAGCTTCTTGGGTATAATGCTCTTCTTAGCACACCACCACAGCTTTAAAAGGTTCTTCCAAAAGATATTTGTGAAGCTGTGTGTTCTTGAGAATGAGTGATCGAGTGTTCTTCTTCTTCCATGTATTTTAAGTGTTGTATGTGTATATCTTATGTGTGTATATTCAATATCCTTCATTTAATCATGTCTGTCTCTACTCATATATATATATATATATACTTCTCCAGCTCAACGTTTTGGTATTTGGTTCACTAGGGGCCGATAAGAGAAATGGTTCAACCACGTGTGGTATTCCTCATACCTTGTACTGTCTCCTTGTATGCCTGCAAATATCATTAAATAATGTCAAGTGAATTAATTTGTCCATACATGACTGTAATGATGGAAATAATAAAATTGATAAAGTAAAGAATAGATTATCATTAGACTGGTAGCAGATTCATGTCACACAGTAGACTTCAACGGTAGTCTCTTCAACTGTGTACTTCAACGGTAAGCTTGATCAGCGGTAGACTTAAACATTATGCTTCTAACGGTAGCTCTGTAACATCAGACTACTTCAACAGTGACATTTCCAGTGGTAGACTATATCAACAGAAGACATCATCAAAGGTGGAGTTTGTCTATCAGCAGACTTCCACTAATAGTAGAATCTGAACAACAGTAGATTATATCGACAGTAGGAGTTGTCTAGAGGTAGCCTTCTACTAACGGTAGACATATCCAACGGTAGACTAGAACTGTGAAGCTCCCAACAGAAGACTTTTTGAAATATTCTAACAGTGGACTTCTAACAAAAGCCTTGTCACAACAGTGACCTTGTAACGATGACTCTTTGTTTGTAAGCTTTGATAAGCAGAGCAATGTTAGACTTGTGACAGTGAGCTTGTATCAGTAGCTTACAATAGTGATAGAAGATCTTCAACTGTGATATTTTAGCAATAGTGACCTAGAGTGACAGTGAGCTATAACGTTACCATTGAACAGATGGCTTGAACAGAAGGCTCTTACCAATAGCCATTGATAGTGAACTTATACTTAGATAAATGTAAAATGTAAGATGATGCATCAAAGTCATGAGACTAAAAATATAAATTGTTCATGATAAATAATATAAATAATTATTAAAAAGGATTATCAAATCACATAATATATCATGATTAGTATTTAAACGTGATTTGGGATTATAAAAATAGGTGAGTCCAATAAGTATAATTTCATCCTTTAAATAATTTCTGCCACAATATCAACATTTTCTCTAAAAAATGAGTATTCAAGATGCATTTTTCCTAATTAAACCATTAAAATCAACTTCTAATGGATAACATAATCCAAAAAAAGATAAAAATATTTTCCTACTATATTTAGAAGTTAACCAGAATTCAAATTGTTAGTACAAAATAATTCTCAAAATGAATAAATCGTCATATGAATAAATAAAACATTAACCGACAAAGCCTCAACAATAACACCCAAAGTTCAATATAGATCATTCGATAACTAACTAACCTTAATATTCCTCAAAATATTATACAGTAATATTGAAACTCAAAAATTAGAATGATTTTATCACATATTATTCAAAGATAAATTTAAAATTTATCTCCAATTAACATCAATAGCTGTTAATGTATCATACTAAAAATCTATACATAAAAATCACATAATATACAAGATATATTTATCATTTCCCTGAATAAATTAAATCTCCATAAATATAAAATAAAATAATATATGCATCTAAAATATAATTCAACCTTTATTCCGCAAATAAAATCCCAGAATATTTAATTTACCTTAATCATATAATGTTCTCAAAATATTAAACTTTTTCTGAAATATATTAGTCACCTTGTCACTAAATCACATTTTATTCCCATGTTTATCTATATAATAAAACATATGTTCCCAAAATCAACATAATATTTATCTATCATGACATTTTTTTAAATAAATACCATACTAACCAAGACACCACATAGTTTAGTTGTATGTGTTGTTCCCTTTCTCTCTTTGGTTGTGGGTTCAAGTCTAATGGCTTTTCTGAAGATGGAAATTTGTCCTTTTTAATAAAACTATATTATTATAATTCATATAAAATCTCTATAAATATTCATAATATCCTTAAAAACAACATTAATCGTAATTGATCTTATAAACCCTGAAGATTATCAATATATTTAAACTTATGAAAATATAATTCTTCATCAAATAATACTCCATGTTTAACCTAAGGGTTACATATACCATATCCCAATAAAATGTATCAGAAAATTTAGTTAATCACAATAAAATACCATCACTTAAAGTCTAAAAAGGATTTTCTAAGACATGGAGATTATGATAAACCTTAAACTAATAAACCCATGATGGTATTCATAACTCTTATGTTATTTTTATATGAAAACCTATATGATTCCAAAATCAACACAATCCATAGATGTTTCATGATTCTTATAACAGAAATACCATTAGTAGAAATACTTCAACAATATAATTATTGAATCCAAATACATAAATACTTTAACCCTTTCATAGGTTCTTCCATGGTCTAGTAATTAATCATTAAAAGAGGTCATTGATTGGGATAATTCCTAGGTTCCCTACATTTAATTAAATGAACTATAAATGGGTCTCTAGGATGAAATTTATTTCTCTCTATTTAACTCCTCACTTTTACTTGTAAATGTTTTTCTCTTTGACCTTATTTTCCACACATAAAACATTTTCATATTCATTTGAGGCATTCTTTTTGGTGTCACTATCCATATTTCTGAAATGAGGTAAATTGATCCTTATTTCCTCTATGGTTTCCACCACCTAAGCTTTTAGAGAACTCCATCCTTCTAATATTTAGTAATTCTGAGATTTGGTTAAGGTATAGGTTTTTAATCATATTTTTTGATAACTGATTAGGTATAATAAAAATGTATTTCACTTAAATTACCATAACATTTACTTTCTTAGAATCACCATATTTTCTATAATATTCAGTGTTAATATCATTCCTCCTAGTTCCATCCATTTAATAAAACCAAAATACATATTGTGAGAAAAAATAATAATTATTATGAAATATAATTTATAGGATGTACAAATTAGGACATAATGTTTTCAATATATGAAGTCATAGGTTTCACCAATGTCATTTATGATCATTATCTATTAAAATACTTCATGAAGGTTCATAAAGAAATTGTGAATTAACCCATGCATATCCCCCAGGAGTGTCAAACTAGGTGAAAAGTAAGTGAACACTCATTGTGCATTAGAATGATGGTTGAGATATAATCAACCAACTCTTTTCAAGTTTATTAACCCCAGATATATCTATTCCAAAATAATAATCACATGTACTTTTCAGATAGGGATGTATTTATAGGAAAAACACATAATCTCTTCTTTACCAAAACTTTAAAATGATATCATATACTTAGAATAATCCCCGTGGTTGTTTTTTATAAATTTCCCTAATCTTAATCTTGAAAAATAATTACACCTTGATTTGATAAATACTATAATGACCAAAGACTTTTACATAGATTATTACATTATTTTTAACATTAACATCCATTAATTACAACCCAATGATCATGAGGCTTGGTGTATTTGTAATACTAGGTACACAAAAAAAATAAAACATAACATCTTTATTTTTATTCTCATTAGTGAGATCCTAAATCTCTATGTTCTCCTAAAACTACATAAGATAACTTTGGGCATACATAAAGTAAAAGGGTGATCTAAAAAATCTCATTAAGAGAATAAACATGATAAAGAAACATAACATGTGAGTCAATGGTATAACATGACATCATAAAAGAGAAGGTTTATGAGTAATCACATTAAATCATAACATAAATAAAATGGTATCATAAGATCATATAAACATAGTAAATTGGAAGTAATATATAACATGACATAAGAATAATTCAAGGCTAACTAGAAAGAAAACCTCACACAGTGGAAAAAGTCCCATAATGGATTATTTTTACTCCCTGATACCATACATAACATCTCATGAGACCAAAATTATTACCCAATGAATTGGATAAAAATCTTGCAAACCCCATCACAGCATGTACTTGATTATGTGTGCTATAGAAAGAAAATCAATTATAAGTCATACACATAAAAATTACCCAGGTAAAGAAATGGGTTGTATAATCTTGACTCATATTGTAATGGAAGAATATTTCATAAAGAATACATTTAATAAATTATATTAATGAATGTATTAACCCATAAAATTAAGGGATAATTATATAGTTAAATATGTAAGATACATATATATATATAATTTATAACCAATTTTTAGCATCAAATGTTTTCATTATTGATGGAAACGTATTTAAAATATCCCATATAATTTCTCCTGAGGAAAATACCCTTTTCATTTTGAAATCATTTCATTAAAATATTAAAAATTAAAAAATATTTTATTTAAAAAGAACTATTGAAACATGTAAGGGAATCTTAGAATAATTTAGTGTTCATTATGGAAAAAAATATGTTCATTCCATGTATGGAAAAAGAAATATTTCTTTAACATTTTCAACAAAATGTAAAAAATAACTCCTTCAGAAAAGGACAAGAAGATTCCTTTTAAAAAAAATTAAAAAATTAAAATATGGGTAAAAATTTCTTTGAAAAATCATTGATTAATATTAACAACATTCTTGAAAACATTTTTGTAAAACATAAATTTAGAAGAAAATGTATTTTCTATCAAGGAGAGAAATATATTTCGTTTTCCATAAAAACATTCTCATTGATTATTGATTATATAAAAAGATGTAAATGAAATGAAAAAAATTAATTTCTATAAATATGTATAGTAGAAGAAAATTAATGATATTCTTGAAAAATATATCATAAAATTTAATCATTGTAAGCATAGTCATAAATAATCCTAATAAACAATGTGATTGTTAAATAAAAACCTTACGAATTTGCAATTTTGTGAATCATAAGCTCCATGAAGTAAAAAACTAAAATGGATATATAAATACCCATAATATTCATAATAATAATCATAAAATACATTCATGTGTAGTATATAAAACACATAAACTAAAAAAGTGGTCAATATGGTGTTTCTCTCATAGAAATAAAAATGGGATAAAAATCCCTTACCTCAAGTTCGACTCTTCTCGTATGTACTTTTTCTTCCTGAATTATAAAATTATTTTATTTATTTAATTTATTAAGAAAATTTAAATTTTTATTATTCCTTTTATTTTATTTATTACCATGTTATATTCATTTACTTCATCAATTAAATTCACGTCAGACATTTTGATTATATTTGGTTCATATGTAGAAAAGGAATTTAATGGGTTGACTATGGTAAAAGAAGTAATTGTTCCATAATCTCAAGAATGATAATAATGAAATATTAATCATTTTTATATATATACTATTCTTTTAAAACTAACCATGAAATATGGTTATGAAAAATGAACTAGCTTACAATCATAGAGACAGTGGGTTGTACATACACATAAGTAACATTTCTTTTTTTCAATGATCCTGATGGAAAGAGGGTAAGTATTATTTTTTATTTAAATAATTATAATTATATGATAAATACCATATTATTTCATTAAATACATTTATATTTACCATTCATTTGATGTGGTGATGAAAAATAAATCACATCGCTTTTTGGTGGTGGTGGTCCACATGTACGCACGATCAATGTTGTCATTTTTTAGGGAATGGAAACGTAAAAAAATATAGGATATATTAATTCCAAATAATGATAAATATTTAATTAATAAAATATATATAAATTAAATACATAATCATAATCAATCGTCAGTGGCGATGATGAAAAATTAATTACATTGGTTTGTGAGGTGGTAGTTTGGAATACACACGAGCGATGGTTTCATTTCCCATTTGATGGAATATGAGATTGATGTAGGTTATTCCACTAATATAATAACATATCAATATATTTTGTATAACAGTGTATTTATATCATTATTTTTTGATATTATTTTAATAATTTGGATGAATAAATAAATCAAAAATGGTTGGTTAAGAATGATACCTATTCTTTGGACGACCTCTTTAGGTTCTCCCCAAAAGCCTTCCTAGAAGGATTTTAAAATCAAACAAAGGATTCTAGAATGTGGAAAGGGAAGTGAAAACATTATATGTGAAAGTATTTTCTGAATCAAAAGGCTTTTTATTTTTGAATAAAATGGGATAAAAGGTTACATTTTATAAGTGAGATGGATTTTTATTTTTTTAAATACTAAAAAATATTCAACTGTGGGAAGTCACTATCAAAATAGGTGCCTAGAAAATTGAAAAATAATGTTATTAATGGAATATAAGTTCAACAAAAACCTTAAAATTTTAAAAATAAACATGCTTTAAACATGTTATTCTCTTTACCACTAAGGTTACTCACTTTTTTCATTTTAGTTTTCAACATGATAACTAGTTTTTTTACCTATGTAATTTATCATATAAGACAAAAAAAATATACTTATTATATAATTTGGACCAAATGATTATAAATATTAAATATAATCTATAAAATTAAAATATTATCTATGTGAAAATTAAATTTTAACACAAACACATGTAACATGAAAAACCTCATTTTAACATCAGTTGTGGTAAATATTTTTTACTATTTTTTCTATTCATAATGACCAAAAATTAAGTTGAAATTATTAATAATATTAATTATACTGATTACCAATATTTAATACAATTTATAAAATTTAATTCAAATAATTTTAATATTTAAAATTTAAAATTAATCTTATAAAACATGATGAAATGTGGTTTTTCATGAAAATGATTTTTTCAAAAAATAAATGATCTTCTATTAACATTATAACTACCAATAATCATTATATAAAATTCAATTAATATAAATAGTCATATGATTTATAAATTTTATTTAAATATTTCCTTAATAGTGTTTATTTTAATTAAATAAAATGGATAAACTTTATTCACTTAAAAAAGGTTTATAGAGAACTGTGGTTTAAAGTATAAAAATAAAATTATACCAAAATAATGAAAATAACTGATTGAAATTAAATTAATTAGTTTATTATAATTTTTTTTCATATTTCACTCTAATACCAAATAAAAAATATAATGGGATTTATAAATTAATTTTTTTAATGAAAATAAATGACAATATTTGAAAAATCTATAATTTTCACTACTCATTGAAAAATAAATCATTTCAGAAAAAACACAAAATTTTACCCAAGGTTAATTTTAATATGATAATTTCAAAAGATAAGTAAATTTTATAAAATGAAAATTAAAAAATTTTAAAAAATAATTTTATTATTTGATCGCAAAAAACAATAAAAATCATTTTTGAGGAAAAGGGTATTTTTATACCTTATAAGGACATAACTAAAAATTATATACTTATTTTTCAATATATTATATTTATATAAAACCTTTATAATTAATTTTCAAAATTTGGTTAATATTATTCCTACCTCCAATTTTAATGACTGGGTTATAATGGTCATGATTGGATAATAATATTTTAACATTATATTACGGTTCGTTTAAACTTATTGTTGTGTTTAATAAATGATTTCAAAGAAATTAAATTTATTTAAATTGAAATATATTATTGAATCTTTGGTTTTTATAGATTTTATAGGGTTATTGAGAAGTCCTGATCAGTTAGGAGTTGGGTGATGATAGGAAATACAGGCTTATGTATTGCAAGTGACTAGCAACTCCCTCCTAATGATAGAGGTGGGTCTTTATGTGAGCTTAGGGTGAGAGAAGTCCTTTGATACTTGGAATAGGAAGACATGATGGGTTTCCACTATGATTCCATAGATTCACACTTCTGTATTTGGGTCTATAAACACATACTTTACATTATATATCAGGTCATCTCTTTTAGACTAATGTAGAACTTCTTCTTTCCAATAATTATCATATTTATTCTTTTCAAAAAGCATAGTTTGGTCCATTTTATTGATAATAATACTCCTTATTTAAACAAATATATCTTGTTCAGGGTTCATATAGCTGAAAATTAGTTATATTCTATGAATTTCATGGTACTCTTTTGCCTGGTTATTTGTAAAATCTATTTCATTATCAGTCTACTTCTTTTTAATTTTCTTCCAAAGCATTTTTTTCTAATATCTGATAGTAATGGATGAACTAAAACAGATATTATTTGTGTCCAATGACTGTCAAAAATTACATTATGTTGTAATCATCAATGAATAAGACAAAATATTTTTTCCCATGTTTGGATTTGGGAATAATTAGCCCACAACCCATATAAACAAGATCAATTAAACTTGGTGATTTTTTTCATTGATTTATAGGCCATCCTAAAAATCTTACCTTTTTTTAAAATATCACATGCATGTGTGATATCATGAGTAATATTAGGAATGTATCAATAAACTTCATTATCTGCCAATATTTCAAATATTTTTGGCTCAAATGGATAAGTTGTTTATGCTATAATTGGGTTTCCTCTTCCTTAGAAAATATGTAAATGTTCTCTTCTCTATAAATGAGATAGGGGTTCTCATTTTTACTCCTTCCTTTACAAAATAACTAATCCATCACAACTTTTGATGGGAAGATTTTTATTATTGAATTTTACTTCATTCCATAAGTCACAATGTTGAATTACACTATGTAATGACTGAGACCATCAACTGATAATACTTCCATGAACTTTAGACATTTTCCTTTAATCATATGCTTCCATTGCTAATAATATGTATCCCTTCATCATTTCCAAACCAAACTACACCATCTTTATCGTATTTGATTTTATTGAAAAGGTCTGTATTCCCACTCATGTTAATTAAATATCCACTATCTATAATCAAGGTTCCATACATATATGTTTTCATTAATGATATTTCACCAATATTGGATTTCTTTTCCCTTTCCTTTTTGATCCATGTCATATGGTTCACCTTCTTTGATGAAGGATGAGATTTTTGTTTCTTTTGTTCCATAAATCTTTTGTTATCTTAAAAAGCTAAAAATATTTTTTTAATTTTATGACTTCTTCGATGAAGTCACCAATTGTTGAGATATTCTTATTCAAGTCTCCTGAAGCGGTTTTCTTTACACCCTAAATGAATAAATAATTTCCTTGTACCCAAAAAATTTAGAAAAAATATCCATTAAATTTATATTGAGAGTGTGAATATTTTCTCATAATTTTTTTTCTTTCTCTCTAAAATTTCTCTTAAAAAGTGAGAACATGTATTAAGTATTCCCCATCATCATATAATAATAACACTTGATTTTTTTTCCTTCTTTTCACTCTTTTCTATGTTAATAGTTTTTTTAGGTATGTTTAGCTAAATATTATTATAGGGTGTTTTCTTTTTAGATTTTATATTCGTCATTGTTGCATTTTTTTATGATGTGTCACTACTAATTTTCCTTTCTTACCTAACCACTATACTTTCTGGATAGTAATAACTTATTTAGTAGACATATCATGAACTTCCTTAGATTCTTTAGAGGCTAATGCACTCAAAACCACTAATTCCAAACTATGATTAAGGATTTTTTACTTTATCTTCATACTTTTATTATTTCATCATGACTTATCCTTTATGTTCCTCAATTGTTTTGACTAATTATTTCACTATGTTGGTTAGGAAATCAATTAAACAAGAATGTTTATCTACTTTAATCCTTAAATAATATTCTTTTCCTATATTTTTAGAATATCCATATTTGAGTTTTTTATCTACAATTTGAGTATTGAATTATCATATTCTTATTGTAGGATATAAAGTTTGTAATCATGTAAAACACTATTATTTTTCTTAGTTTTATCTCTTGCGATGTAAATTTATTCAAGGGATGTTTCATGTTTATATTCAAGATCAAATCTTCCCTAAATTCCAAAATCTTATTCATTATTATCATTAACATAAGGATTTTATAAAATAGCCACCATAACTTCTTCTTTTAGGCCTTTATATTCCTCAACTTCCTCCATGTGAGATTCATCTATGCTATCAACATATTTTGATAACAGGTTGTTCTTTTTGAAGAATTTATACTATAGTTTACTTTTTTAATATTACCTTTAAATTTTTTCAACACTATTTATCCTTCTTCATAATTATTTTAAAATATATTGTGAGACCTAGTAGAAATGTTTTTTACATTTAAAATCATAAATAAGAGACTAGTATCTTACCTAGGAGTTTCTATTTTTCTCTTTTGAGATTCGAGTAAATGAAATACATGATCTTATCAACTTCTTCATTTCAATTTCTTCTTTGACTGAGAGTTTCATCATATCCTTAAATGATATTTCTTTATAATTATCCTTTAATACATATTAATTTTCATTTTTACTCATTTAATATGTGAAAAAAGTGTTATTTTGGATTTCCAATATTACCTCTTTCGGATCTTTATCTTTAATCACCAATACTTTTCATATTGAATCGATGTGGAATAGTTGTCAAAATTATTTTGACAATTTTTTAATAATGAATGTTCTCGATAAAACCATGAATATTTTCCACATGAATAAAATACTGATAAAAAATTCATCAACTATATCGTTCACTCTCATTCTTAGATCTTTATAATTGTTTAACAACAAATACAGCTTTTCCACTCAAACGTTTAAATCACCTTCATAAGTATTCATGAAATTCTCCCATATAGCATTAAAGGTCCTTCATAAACTCACATTTTATAGATGGGGATATCCAAATCTCCCTCTAAATAATTAATTAACTTATTATCCACATAAAACTCCTTGTGATCTATGTAAAGAAGATCTCTATTCCTTATGCTAGTTGTGATCCTATGTATTGCACCATGTAAACATCCATACCCAATGAAAAAAATAATGATTCATTTAGTTCTTAATTAGATGAAAATTTATTTCTTAAAAATTGTTTATTCCTTTGGGGTTGACAATAGATCTCATGAATTATTGAGAGAGAATGCTTCACCCAAAACCTTTTCTCTAAAACCAACTATCGGTCCCCAAAATGTTTTATATCCTCAGATTGGGGGTGGATCAGAGTATAATAATTATAAATTTCCCTTTTTGATAATCTTTTCCCACTTTTAATAGAGACACTTTTCTATTATTCTTTCATCCTCACAAGCATAATTATCTAATGAAATAAAAAAATAGATGCATGGATGATTTTACCCATTTCACTAAAATGGTATAATCTAAGGAACATGAATGGTAATGTTCCTATGAACCTAAATCACGAAATCTCAATACTTATTGGTTTCAAATTTTGAATTAGATACATTGACACTCGTAATTTATATAAAAAAAATAAGGGAAATCTTACCACTTTCCTTACACTTAACTAATTCACTTATCCTCTATGTTTTATCTTATTCTTACATGTACAGTAGATGAAAACTTCACCAAGAGTGGTGTACCAACATGCTAAACCTTATTATTCATGAAGAACATCACTCTTAGATTCCAGAAAAATACATCTTAGAACACATCTTATTCTTTATTCCAATATGATACTTTAATTCCTACTTCTATTTTTCTCTCATTTCTAGTCATGAAGAACTAGAATATTTCATCTTCTCTCTATTTTTTCATGCTCTTATAAATATCCCATTTTTGATCTAATCATATAATTTTATAGTATATTATTTTTATAATCAAAATTCTTCCCCTTTTGGAGTCGAGGGGAACTCTACCATTTTACTACACCTACTCTAATTTTCATTTCACTTTCTCTTTTTAAAAAAATATCCATTTTCCATGTGAAAATGTTTTTTCCAAATTCATAAACGAGATCCTTATTATTTTTAAAATACCAAAAAAAATCCAAAATAGTATAAAATAATACCCTTTGGAATCATTGATTATATCATGTAATAAAAAATAAATTCCACTTCACACTGTTGCAACCTCCATTTCATCACCTATATTCTTTCATAGTGGATTGATTGGTCAAAATAGATCCCAAAAAATACTCATAATCAGATGAAAAAATATTTAAAACATTTTTTCTTCATTCTTCCTTCAACCATGGCTTGAGTTTCTCATTATAAGTGTGTTGATGCATTAATCATAATTTATTATTAATAAATTATATTCTAACAATTAATGTTGCTAGTCGAAATTCTTAAATAAATCATAAAGGGAATGATGACACATAAATATCCCCCTTATGACTCATATATAGGGTATAAATCATATTCATTCATCTAAAACTACATAGAAAAGAACTTCTTAGTAGTAGTTTATTAGAATAAATTTTAATAACCACTAAAGAATAAATCCTATTAAAAAATATTTAATATAGCGGTAGTTTAATCAAACCGTCACTATATTTTTTTTATTTTAATAATTAGTGGTTGTTTTAATTAAACAACATCTAAAAGTTTTAAAAAATAAATAAATTCACCCCCTTCTCCGGATCTCTCTGCTTGACCTCAACCCTGATCCCACCCCCTCTCCCGACCTTCTTGTCTCCCCTCCCAGGTGGTTACCCCAACCCCGCCACCTCATTAGGGACCTCTGATCCCCCACCCCCTCTGACCTACCTCCCTTATCCTCTTCAGAAACCCTAACCCCCCCCCCTCCGACCTCCCTATAACCAAATTAGATCCCCTCCTCAGTGGCAATGATGAACCCCCTACACACATCAACAATGACCCATGACCCCCCCTGACCTCCCTCTCCTCATGTCCCCCTTTCTAGAAACCAGGAATTCCCTCTGACCTCCCTATCCCTCTCCCCCCATCCATGGAAACCCCCCTATCGGTGATCAACCTAACCCAGAATCCCCTTCCATTGATCTTCGTCACCCAATACCCCTTCTAAAAACCACCATGTCCCTGATCCCCCTTTTTTGATACCTTCATGACCTTGAATTCCCCTACCAATGCCCTCCATGACCCAGAACCTCCATACCATCTACTTTCATGACCATGACTTTGTAGTCAGCAACCTCCATAACCCTAACCCCCCCCTAAGGTTGTGTGATTCTAAAACACTCTCTCGTTACTCTTTTTTAAATAATGATATATTTTTATACTCAATTTTTATATGAAATTAATTTTTTGTTTCATGTACTCTATTTAATTAAATAAAATTACTGTGATTTTAGAGATCTTTAGTGAAATTTTTATTCTCTTATTTGAAGCTGATGATTTATTTTTGATTTGATTATTAATTTATTATGATTTAAATTTATTTTTTTATATATATATTTTTCATAATGTATTTACATGATAGATCAAGATAGTTTTTTAATTTAGTTTTATGACGGTCATTGCTGAGGTTTAAATATTCCATGAAATGGGATTATTTATGTCATTATGCCTCTATGGATGTTTGCATGATGAGGTTAACACACTTAATTATTTATCTATCACGGATGAAAATAAATGTTAATTTATGAATATCATGGAATTTTTTTTATTTTCTAGTGATAAATTCATCATTTTCCAATTATCATAACGATCCCTATTGGGTGATAAGAATGAGGTGGATTTCTATTTCATGAAAAAAATAACACTATGTATCTAAGTAGGGAGGTTATCTAATTTATGGGTAAATTCTTATTAGATGTTAAAATATTTTGTTCATATAATTTATGTAATTATTCATATATGTTTGTTATAAATAATAACTTATTTTATTCATGTTTTATATTAGAAGTTTAGTACGAATAAGTTCATTATTTGATTCATCCCATTTTTTTTATAGTTGTTATAAAAGATTCAATGATGAAGTTGGGTGATATTTAATTTTGATTGTACCTATTTGATTAAACATTTATATTTTTATATATGAATTTATATGGAGAATAAAATAAAATACATATAGATAAAATTTGGATTAATTAATATCAAAACATACCTCATTATGATGATGCTATTATAAAATGATCAGTGGATAGTAGAATAAAATGTATGTGCCCTGAATGTAAATTAAAGTTATGGTTGAATAGATACAAAGTATATGACAATGTTATATTGAAAAAATATCTTACTCGATACATATGTTAGATTTTCCTTGGAGAAAAAAATGTTATTGAAATTCAAAACAATGACAATACTCTAAATTAAAAATAATGTGACCCGATACAAGAGAATTAAGTTCAAAATTTGTTAAATGACACATTTGTTTTTACATAATACAATGTAAAATATTTCAATATATCAATAGAAACTTTAGTTGATCCTGAATAGGTTAATCTTTATTAGAACATCAGTGAAAAAAAGTAAATTTTTATGAATTAGTTGAAGATGGACATCAAGAATAGTATAAAAGGTGTGCCAAGTATTAGATGTTGTCTCTTATACTTATGTTGTATCATATCGAGTGTCTCTGTGGAATTAATAAAAAATTCCATGATTTTAGATTTGATTCATGATGCATTTAGTAACGCTAATATCCATGCACCATTCTATGATATGAAGAAATTCATCAACAAATGTGGACTTAATTATAAAAATATACATATATTCCTTAATGATTTCATGATTTACTAGGGAGAAGATTCTGATAAATAATAATGAATAAGATTTCATATAATCATATAAAAGTCTATGAATAACAATTAGAATATAAATCAATGAAACCCCATGAAAAAACAAAAAATAAAACTCCAAAAATGGTATTGCATTACTTTCCTCTAAATCCATGATTGAAAAGATTATTCATGTCGTATAAGACTATATACAACAAGAAGTGGTATTCCCAGGATAGTAATGATGGCTTGATGATACATCCAAAAGAGTAAACATAATGGATGATGTTTGATTCTCTTTATCTAGATTTTTCATTGGATCCTAGGAATGTACGTTTGGGATAAACTTTTATTGGTTTTTACCCTTTTGGTACTTTAAGTACTAATTATTGAATTTGGCCAGTTTTTGTATCCCCTATAATCTACCTATATGAATGTGTATAAAGAATAATTCATTCAATATTTCAATTATTATCCATGGAAAGAAAATTCTTGGAAAATATATTGATGTATACCATCAACCTCAAATAAAATAAATACCGGAATTATGGGAAAATAGTGTGGAAATATATGATGATTCAATGAGACAACTATTAAAAATACATGGTACTTTAATATGTAAAATTTGTGACATTCGTATACTAGGAAATTTTTTTGGTTGGAACACTCATACTGGTTTTCCTTTTCTGGTTTTTAATTTTTATTTTGAACCTCAATGATTACCTCATAGAAAAAAATGGAGTTTTATGTTTCATCATCAATTTCTTGATGCTTCTCAAAAATTCAAGTTTAAAAAGACATGATTCAATAGATATATTGAAATGATAAATTCACTTAAAGTGTTATATAATTTATAAATGTTGGGAAAATTAATGAATTTTATTGAAGAATTTGGAAAATTTCATCAGTTTAAAGAAGGGGGAGAAAGGGTATGAGGTACAGTATTCGAAAACACTGGAACACAATAATTGAAGAAAAAAGGTATATTTTTCAAACATCCTTATTGGGATTTTAATTTGAAACGTCATAATCTTGACATAATTCATATTGAGAATAATTTTTTTGATAATGTAAGTTTTACATTTCTTAATGAGCAGGATAAATTAGTGGATCACATTAATTCTAGTAATGATTTAGTTTCAATGAATATAAAGCATGGTTTGTGGGAAAATGATAATGGAAAGTATCCTTTTATAATTTTTATAATGAAAATTCATGAGATATATGTATTCCTTTTAACTATAAATATTTTCAAAGTGCCATATGAATATTCAAGTAACATATCAAGGTGTGCTGACTAAAACATAAAAAGTTACATGGATTGAAAAGTCACGAATCACATATTTTAATGGAGAAATTGTTGATGCTAGAATTTCAAAATACTTTACATGAAGAATCAACTATTGTTGTAGTTAGTTTTTTACCTTTTTGAAAGGGATTTGTAGAAACACTCTAAATCCAACTAATCTTAATAAACTTCAAGAAAAAACAATTGACTCTATTTTAATTGAACATGTTATTTCCCCCTTCATTATTCATAGTAATGACCCATTTGAATATTCCTTTAGTTGAAGAATCTAACCATGGTGGAGTGGAACACTATCGATGGTGTATCCAATTGAGAGGTATGTTGATATTATTTTTATTTTCATTGGCTAATTTGATTTTATCAAATCATTGTGTAAATTTTTTTAATATGTTTCTTTTTTCATTAGGTACTTAGGTCATTTGAAATCATTTGTGAGGAATAAATCTCAAATAGAAGGATCTATTACTAAAGGTTACATAATCTAAGAATTATTAACCTTATGTTCTAGGTATTTGGATGGGATTGAGACTATATTAAATCACTCTAGACTTGTTGATGACATATCCACTAATTCTCATTATGAAAATCATTTATTGGTAGTTATAACTATTGGATGACCAATTTGAAAGGGGTAAAACTGTACACGAACTGAATTGGATTTTCTACAGGCACATAGATATGTTATTATTAATTGGGTTATTTCAGATCCATTTATTGAGGAATTACGATTGTAAAAAAACAGGTTACTAAGGGGTTAAGCTCAAAATGAGCTATAATTAACCAAAGACATTAATGAGGAGCTTTTCAAATTATTCTCCCATCGTGTTAGTATATACTCAAATTCATATTACTGACATGTAGATATTTTTTATGTTAAAAGTAACACCTTATATATTTTTTTCTATATAATGAATGTTGACAATCAAGCTGAAATATCGAATGATTTGAATTTTTTCCGTGGTCCTCTAAGAAAATCTAGGAGATTTTATGCCTACAATATTCATGGTTTCATGTTTCGTACAATTTATCATGAAGAATAGTTGAAAACTCAAAATAGTAGTGTATTTAAACTTTTATAGGTGGGAAATTATGGGAATATGAATGATATAATTGAATTAAACTATCATGGATAGTTTTCAGTTGTCTTATTCAAATGAAAGTTGGTAAACATTTATAGGTTTATAATGAATGATTTGTTACATTTAACTTTTATCAACACATATCACTTGATGGATATCAATGATCATAAATAGAATGATCCATTTCACTTGGATTCACAAGTAAAGATGGTTTATTATGTGGATGATAAAATACATAAAGTTTAGAGTGTTATTGTACATTAAATGTATAGAGAAATATATGATATGGGAGATGAATATCAATTAGTGATTTGTGACAGTGAACCTCACCAAGTAAAAAACAATGAATAATTTTTCCTGACAATGTAGAAATAGTATAACCTTCATGAGAGGGTGAACATTAAGGGCTCATTAGAATAGAGGTTGAAAATAAAGAAAATAATAAAGATGAAGATAATTGAATTTATAAATTGGTAATGAAAATATATTACAGTTTCTCATTGATATTTTTTATACATATATATATTATAATAGTTATTCTTTTCTTTTTGTAAAAATATTTTAGTTTTCATATTTTATATATTTAATATACATAAACCATTTGAAATGGAGGAATGTTGAGAACAAAAAATTTCAGGATCCTAACTTATCAGTATCTCAGAGTATTCCACCAATACCGTCATCTTATGTGGATCCTGGTTATTCTATTGTACTCAAGACTACTAGGGAACCAGTAGTTTATCTAGATGTGATTGGAATCCCACCACCTAATTCACCTATGGAGATGGAGTAGTTAATCACCCCCCCATCTAGGGGATATTGGTGAGTTATTTTTACTGGTATGTATGTCATTTTTTTAAAAAACATTATATTTTATTAATTGTTTAATGAATTTTAAATCATATAAAGATAAACATATAAGGGATGAAAATATGAATATGGAAGATGTATTAGACCTGAAGGACTTCAAGATTATCATTCTATTTAATGATTTCTGGGTGCCTATCGGTGACACTGATAGAATATATGGGCATATTATTGGGATGATTTCTTGCGAGATGGTGATCTTTCCCATTAATTATAAAAATTAGAGGCATATTATTACTGCTTGGAAATATGAGGTCTTTGATAATCAAGTAAAGTTAATATTAATTTAATATTTCTTGATATATAATTTAAAATACATGAGTTAAATTTTGTAATATAATTATAAAGTGTTATGTTATTTATTTCTATATGTATTTTCATTTTGATTTCCCTCACTCTCTTTCACTCCTATGTACTCTGAAAAAATTAGGTAAGAAATGAATAGATTTTAAATGAAGGTTATGGAATGAGTTTAATGATGATTCTTTGAGCTCATGACATGTGTATGAGAAAGTTCCAAAAGGAGTTTCTCATGAGAAATGGAAGCTCTTTATCGATAACAATAGAGATGCATCTCATGAAGTAATTTCATATTTTAAATTATCCTAATAACATAACCATAATAAAATTATAATTTTATTTAATGTTTCTATTTTATTTAGGAATTATCTAAAAAAATATTGTGAATCGTGAGTACCAATTCATTACTCACATAATTAGGTCTCAATGGTTTTCAAGAAAAATAACAATTTTGGTTTGTATTTTATTCATTATTATTTATATAATTTTATTATATATCAAGGTTTTTTCTAAATTTTTTATATTTTTTTGTAAAGGATAATGAATTAGTTCACAATGTTACCTGAAGAGAGATTTGATTTAAAGTGCATAAGAAAATCGATAGTAGTTTTGTAAATGACCTTACTAAAGATATTGGAGTAAGTAATTTTCATTAACATTTCATATTATTTAATTATTATAAAAACATAATAATGAAAAATATATTATAAAAAATAAAAAACCTTAAACACAATTAAATGGGGAAATCTACATGGATCAAAAGATAGCAATTTTTTGTCATTTTATACATCTATCCAACCCCAATTAATTGGGTTTAAGGATTGTTTGTTTTGATAATATAACTTTCATTATTATGTTTTTATTGTAATGAAATAATAATAAATAGTAATAAAAAAATTTATTAATTAGATAATATTATGAAGTTCAAATATTTGAAAAAATAATTATCAAGCGTATTGTATTAAAAGTTTAAAATTTAAGAAGTCTAGGATGTGAATCCTTTATAATCATCATCGGTTTCCTAGAATGATGTAGTTGGAATAGTTTAAGGGGATGCACTTCCCAGACTAATATGGTGGATGGGTTTTGGGCCTACTCCATCAGTTGCCTTTAGTAGGGCGGCGTCATCCATTAATGCTACACCCGGTGGGGGTTCAAGTGTTGTCTTTGATTGGGAATCAAAAAGAGAAATTGAAATATAGAAAGAAAAATCTCAAGAACAACACTCTTATAGGAAAGATCAAAATCATTGGTGGTTAGAAATGAGAAATTCTTTATTTTATGTATTTTAGCAGATGACCAACATGATCCCTATGGAAATTTATAACCTTATAGCTCATCCTTCCCAGGTAAATTATAAATTACATAGATGATTAAAACATTTTCAAAGAAAATATATGACATCCATAAATAAAACTAAAATGAAAATTTTATATAAAAAACACACATTTTGTGTTAATTGACTTAATATTGTTCCAGATTGATGTGTGGTTGATTGCTACAAGTGAAAAATGAATTATAGATCATTATCCATAATTTTGAAAATAATCCATGATTTTTTTCTCAGTTTTGACATGGTAAAAAATTCTTATAGGTATAAAATTCTTTTAAAACAAGTGTAAGGGGGTCAAATTAGGAAAAATATGTCTTATTTCTTGAAAATTAGAGTTCAATAACTGTAGATCGAATTTTGAAATGTAGGAACTAACTACACATCATTCTGAATTATGATTTTCCCGTTATGGTGGTTAATATGTTTTTAGTGTTTCAAAGCACTAAAACATGAATGGAAAGTGAAAAACCAATGAAAAAAACCTTATATTTACATGGAATCTTGCAAAAACCACTATTGAGTAATTTTTGACATGTACGCATAGACAACACGTCAATCTAACATGAAATGTGGTTGAAATGACTCCATAAACACTTCTTAAATGTAAAAAAAAATTAAAAACAAGTTTCGGTTGGTCAAAAATAGGTAGAAGATATTGAATTACATTAAAATCAGAGTAAAAAAGACCATAGATTGAATTTGGAAATATAGTAACCAGCGGTACATAATTCAGAATAAAGGTTTTCCCAAGATGTCTATAAATGTTTTTTAGTGTTTTAGGACACTAAAAAATGTGTGGAATAGTCAAAACCACTGAAAATGACCTAGTATTGATGTTGAATCATGGTAAAACCATATATGGGTTATTTTTTTATGTGTATGCATAAACAACCTTTCAATATTATGTGTTATGTGGTCAGAATGACTCGGTAAACACTTCGTAAAGGTATAAAAGCCTTTAGAAAAAGTGTCATGGGGTAAAACTATTAAAACAACATTGGATGTCTTTGAAATCGAAGAAAAATGATTGTATATTGAATTTTTAAATGTAATAACTGCTGGTATATTATTCTAAATTACAGTTTTCTCATTATGGTTGTAAACACATTTTTAGTGTTTTATTACCCTAAAACATGCGTCGAACGGTAAAAAATCATATAAAATAACCTCATGTTAATGTATAATCATGTTAAAATCACCAATGCGTTATTTTTTACGTGAACATATAGAAAACATGTCAATATGATGTGTGGTGTTCTCGAAATTACTTGGTAAACACTTCTTAAAGTTACAAAAGCCTTTAAAAACAAGTAAAGGGGGGTCAAAACTAGGAAAACGATGTTGGATTACCCTGAAATCAGATAAAAGGACCATAGATTTAATTTTTAAATATAAAAACTAATGGAACATCATTCCAAATTAAGGTTTTATCATTATGGTTATGAACATGTTTTTAGTTTTTCAAAACACTAATATATGCATAAAACGGTCAAACCCATAGAAAAAAACCTCATATTGATGTGGAATCAAGGTAAAACCACTGATGAGTTATTTTTGATGTGTAAGCATATACAACGTGTCAATATTAATTTCATTGTGGTCATAAGTACTTGGTAAACAAATCTTAAAGGTATAAGAGCCTTTAAAAAGAAGTGTTGGTGGTCAAAACCAAGAAAATGACATCAGATTGCATTAAAATTATAGGAAAATGACTATAGATTGATATTTGAAATTTAGCAACTCACTACACATCATTATGCATTATAGTTTTTCTAGGATGGGTATAAAGTCATTTTTAGTGTTTTAAAACTCTAAAACGTGCATGGAAGAGTCAAAACCATACAAAACAACCTCAGATTGACATGGAATCATGGGAGAACAACCACTGAGTTATTTTTGATGTGTACGTATAGAAAACATGTTGATATGACATCTGGTGTGGTCTTAATAACTTGTTAAACACTTCTTAAAGGTATAAAAGCCTTTAAAAACAAGTGTTGGAGGTTAAAACTAATAAAACGACATCATATTTCTATGACATCAGAGGAAAATGAATTTATTTTAAAATTTTAAATATAAGATCCAATGACACGTCATTCTGAATTATGATTTTCTCGTGGTGGTGGTAAACTCATTTTCAATGTTTTAAAACACTAAAACGTGCATGGAATGGTCAAAACCATAGTAAACAACCTCATATTGATTTGGAATCATGGGACAACTACCAGTTAGTTATTTTTTAAATATTGTACAAGTTATGATATCAAAGTATTTAAAAAAATATTTAGTAAATTTTAAGCACAATGCACATTGATTTAACAATTAATTACAATATGTACTTATCTATTTTTAGTTTTAAGTTTTGAATCGTATCTTAAATAGATAAGTTTGTGTTTTAAAAGTGTTTTGAATTTTATTCTATTTTTAATATTAAAATTTATTCTATTTTAATAATAAAATAACAAATTTTATGTGAAACATTATGAATATATTTTTTTGTATTTTATCTTCCACATTTATTTTCTTAAATGTTTTGGTTTAATTGTAGGTGATTGGTGCTATAAGTAGGTGGGAGGATGAACGTTCCGATACATGAAATTCTTCTTAATGTAGTTGTCATGGTTCTTATTTTCCATGGTATGTTAAAATTTTATCAATTATTCTACTGTAATTCTAATTTATTATGTTTAGTTTTAATTTTTGTTTTATTTTCTGTTAGAGTTGTTGAGATAATGTGGAAAGTTTTAGTTGATGAGAAGATATGGTGGAAGATGGATGTAGTGGTGATCATGATATCGATGTATATTGGGAATGGGTTGTTGGACATATTTTATATGTATATATTGATAACTGAGGTATTGGTTGAGTGGTGTATGGGTTGATTGAGACTGAGTTTATGACGACTGTGGATGTTTGTATTTATGAGTGTGTATTTATGACATATATATGATGGGTTTGTTATACATTCATGTGTTTAGTTTTTTTTATTTTAGTTTTTTTTATTTACAGTTTTTTATTAAATATTATTCAAAAAAATATCATTTAGCAATGGTTTTAAGTAGGAACAACTAAGTACAATGATTAAAAATATTTTTAGCAGTGGTTACCCTTAATTTCTACCAAAAATAACTACCGTTGATATGTTTAGTGATGCTTATCTCCATTTTATTTATTTTTCCTCGGGTATGTTTTTTAAAATACCTCTAAATAAAAAATAAACCACCTCTAAATTATTCAAAAATAGCACATATAAAAACCACTGTAAAATTAAATAAACCATCACTAAATGATTACTGATCGTGTAGTATGCATCAGTTTTTATAAATGCCTCTGTATTATTATGAAGGGGTTTAAGGTGCTTCCAGTACACAAAATAACCACTACTAATGCCCTTTTTTGCAGTGTAAGGTCCTGTAAACAAAGGAAAATGACTCATATATTGATACAAATGACTCATACGCATAATTTTTTCAATTATATTTAGATTCACCGTGACTCATATACAACTCCTACCTTTTCCAAATTTCAATATTGTAACCAAAAAAACTCATACACTATTTGTTGAATGGCTCATATTCATAACTAGATGACTCATACACAGAACATGTCTTAGCCAAATTTAAATTATTTATTCAAAATATAATTTCTAGAAACCATTAAAAACACATTCAGACCCCTTCAAACCATTAATATATGAACACCAATCATTTATAAGGACTTTATTGAAGATTCCTTCCACTTTTGTAACGCCCCAATATTTTGGAATATATTTTTCTCTAAATTTATATTATGCTCGATAGTTTTCTCCACATAATACATGAAACTAAAATGAGTCATGACCTATAAGATGAATGTTATCATAAAACTTTTATGAATAATTAAACCCCTATTAAATTAAAAGATATTACTTAACAAAAATTACCTACATTTAGAAGTTAAGTAATTAATATGATTTAATTTTAAAAAGGATTGTCAATTCGCTAATAATTAGTTTTTTAAAAGTGTTGTATATTTTAAACCTAATAAATAAAATTAAACACTTTTATAGTACTATTATAATATATAAACTAATATATGAACATAAATTAAATTATAAATTGATATTAAATAATTTTAGGAACACTTGATGTTTAAAATCATTTTTTTCTGTAAAACATGTTTTTCTTTATATTTTTAATTTTTATTTAAAAGCTAAATTCACATATTTTAGAAATTTATTTTTATAAACATAACTTATTTTTTGGGCTTATAATTTTAAAATTATCTTAGGTTTAATTTTTGTGATTTTTTTTAAATAATTCATTTTAGGTTAATAGTAAAAGTACATTTTTAGAAAAACTATAAATTTTATGAATTTATCAATATATATGAAAGTCTTAAAATCATATAAAATTTTTTTATTGGTAAAATATGTATTTAATAATTATAAATACACATTTCAAAAATACAGTGTCGTATTTAGAAATTCAATGATTAATATTTTAAGAACTTAAGTATTATTCCCAGAAAAATATTTTTTTTGGTCTTTTCATTTAATTATATATTATTTAGGAAAAATGTGGTTTTATATTTCTTTATATACTGAAAATAAAATTTTTAATAAACAAATTTATGTTATAAAAATAAAAAACATTGATAATTTTATCCTACACACGAATTGTAAGTATAAAAATAATGTTTCTATAAAAAATGATTTATACGCATTGTATGTAAACATTTTATAATTTATTTTTCTCACAATTAGAAATATTGTTCTATAAAATGATTCTAATATTTGAAATAAGAATTTTTAAATTATTTAATAATGTTAATTTCTATTTTGGCTATTAATGTTCATTATAGAGGTTTGAAATGAGTTTCCATGGTAAAAGTTAATTTGGGTAAAAAAAGGTAAAGAGAAAAGCATAAAATCTCAAAAAATATATCTAAAATGAATTTTTTATAGGATTATAGACCATAAAATGTCCCATATTCCATTTTTTTATCCTTTTACAATGATTAGTGTCAAAAAATTATTTTAAAGTATGGAGTATTTAAAAGATTTTTATTTTCTTTACTTATAAAAGGATTCATCACTTGATAACTTCTCATCACACCCCATGACTCACATCTTCGACCAAAATATATCCAAATAACTCTAAACCAATCTTTAAAACATCCTATTCATTATTTTCTTCTCAAAATACCACCTCATAAAACCTTAATCTAATTTTCAAATGAGTTTTTCCAATGAATAAGACTAAATTCTCAATTACTTCTTTTCTATTTCTATTTCTTTACTTCTTCTTATACCTTCTCCAAATCTAATATACCCATGGTTCAATAATTACATAATTATAATAATTATATTTAAATGTTATTATTCTTATGAAATAACCATTTTCTACCTTCCTCCAAACCATTTAAAAAATGAAAACATTGCTTATGTTATATGTGAACTACCACCTCCATAAGTGATGTGATCCATTTTTCTTAAACATCTTTAATTTATTGTTAAAATGGGTATTTATGAATTAATATGATATTTATCAGATTATTATGATTCTTAAATTTTAAAAAATTTCCTACATACTCTTGTTATATGGAAATGAATGTGTTACCCATGCGTACATGAATACTACGACCTCCAATAAAGTGACGTATTTCATTTTTTATATAGTCTTTTATTATATATAAAACTCTATTAAACTATTATTCACTGCCTTAGAAACATCTAAATAATATCATTATGCTTCTATAATGATGATATTATTCCAAAAGAATAACTTTCTTAACCATACTCATCGATATATTATATCTTCTTCTTTTTTGGATTGGTATAACCACATACTTGAACAATGCTATAAATTCATTCAAGGATGACTATGGAAACATAAATACTGGTTTTATTACAAGTTAATGATAAAATAATGTTTGGTTTGTGGTTTTGGAAATGTTATATTAATTTTTAAATTATTATTACTAAACTAAAATGTTTATTTTTTAAAAATATATTCTACAACAAATAATTATATCAAAATGATGAACTTTTAATCTATAGAAAAGAATCAATGCTTCCATTATGAAAATAGTACTAAATGAATAATAGAATCTAATAACATTTTATGATGAAAATAAAATATAAATAATGAATATATTTGAAGCAAATGATTATAAATAAAGTTTATTAAAGTATATAGGTATGAATATGGTTCTAAAATAGATGAATAAGATAGTTATTTTTTATACATGAGGTTAGATCATGTTCAGCTAAATAGGATTAAAGTTAAGGGTTTATCATCTCATTTTTCTTTCTTAGAGATGAATCTAATATCCACCACTTGTTTAATATTTGTGTGGCATATATACTACCCATGTATTTCGTGTCATCATTTTATTCATGAAATTATATATATTTACAAATATGTCTTATATTATACCTTTTAAGGGTTTATGATTCTAAAGATAACGAAGTTGTAAGGTGTTTTCTTGACTCAACTTCTCTTCTTGAGTCATAATGGTAACCTTTTGACTACGAATTTACAAGATGGTTTTATTAAATTATATGATAAAATTATAATGTCTTTCCTACCTTCATAGGTAATTAAATTAATGGATTTATTTCTTTTTAAAAGATTATGATGTTAAGAATAATTATTATCCTCTCCAAATAAGCTCTTTCTCTTCCATGTCTATACTTTCTATTCCTAAAATGTTATCATTTATATTGAGAGATCCAATTTTGTTTTATATCATGTGACCTTCACTTTTTCATTTTTTATTTTTCAAAATAAAGTTTTATTACTCTTTTTATTATGTTGGTTTACAAAAAAGTTATTTAAAGTTAATAACAAAAATTACATCAAATGTTTCTATCATCTACTCCATATTCCCTTTAGATATATTTTATGTCTTTTACCAGGATCCAATATTAAATATGTTTTTTAACAATAATTTTTTTAATATAAATTCAATTATCCTTTTTGAAATCTTTATGTACTTTTTAGGGATCCATTATTGAAGATTATTTATCAATGTAAAATTTTTCAAAAATAAAAACTACTCTTTTTTAATACCGTAATGTATTATTCATGGATCCATTATTAAATATTCTCATTAAAAGTAAAAAATTCAAAATTATTTTACTTCGCCTTTTCTAAACCTTTATATATCTTTTAAAGCTTCATTATTGATATTTACTTTAAAATATTAAGATTGAAAATGACTACTCTTAAATTTCTCATTATTGATCTTTTAGAAAATGATGGATAAATTCTTATTTTTATGAAAATGTTAGGAAATGTTTTATAAATACTCTTTTAATTTTTTATTCCATTTTCCACTTTAACTCTGAAAAATCTATCTCCTATATAGTTATATTTCATGAATAACCTTCTCAATGCCTTTATGAAATAACACTTTTGGGTGATTAAATTTTGGGTACCAATATATTAAATACTTGATATAAATCTAGGTTATACCACATTGAAATGTTATAAACTACAAAACAATTAAACAAGTGATGGAAGTGTCATAAATCTTAAATAAAAATGGGAGGCAGGCTTGTTTGTTTTGATTATGGATAAATTTTTATGAGTATCATAAAATTAGTTTCTTATGTAAATGATCCTTAAATTTACAAAACTTCCATTCTTGGTATTTTTGTGGTAATTTTTGAGATATAATTTTTAACTTATAGAAATTATCTAAAATAAATATAGGTTTTTCTCACATTGTATCAAATATAGTGTTAAAATAAAGTTTTTTTACACCAGATCTGAGAGTGTTCATATGGGGTGCCTCAGATGGTATTATAGAAAGGTTTATTTATTTATTTGGATTAGCTTATTTATTTTTGGGGATTTTGTTGAGAAAATTTTAGTGAAAATCCTAAGAATTATTCTAAGTGTAAGATAACATCATGAAGTTTTAGTAACATGAGATTGTGTGGTTTACTAGAAATTACATCACTCTCTAGATACTAGAAAGTGGATGAGAATATAGAACAGTAACACATAGGGGTGATCACCCCAAAAAAATTTACTGAGTATCAAATCAATTTTTACTTGATTCACAATGAATGAGCTTAAGACTACACACCCTGATAGACACTCCCATTGGATATGATTTTGTAATTCACTTTCTCTTTATGTTCCATTATAGTAGGTTTGAATATATTTAGGTCATAGAATCTAATAAGAAAATGATTATAGATAACTTAGATTAAAACCTATAGATTTATATGTTAGGATATACGTTTCATTTATGAGTTATTACTTATAATATTATAGTTTACCTTTCATAGTTATTAATTCAAGTATTATCATACCTCAACATTCCTTTATGAAAAGTAATGGTTGGAGCCTAGAGGAACCAAGTTAACAATGGAAGGAATGGGAAATACAGGGATTCTCATAATTATAAACCCAATGGTATAGAATCTAGTGTTAAAAACATTATAGTCATGCTTAACTATCTATCACAAGTTATTATTAATAACTAAAACTATAATAATCTCCTAGACTCACCAAATATTATAAGGATGAATTTTTATATAAGTTGTATGGATAATGAAAAAATAGTAATAAAGATTAAAATTCATACATGTCAATAATGTGGGAATAATCACACAATGTAATGTCTTAAATGAATAATAAAATGTTTCATGTGTGTAATTATTGGCCATCGATCTCATAATTATCGATATGATTTGATGAATTCAATCAATCAAATTAATGGGAAGAATGTAAAATGATTAAAATATAAGGAGTT
This sequence comes from Viscum album, assembly GCA_963277665.1. Classification (NCBI taxonomy): domain Eukaryota; kingdom Viridiplantae; phylum Streptophyta; class Magnoliopsida; order Santalales; family Viscaceae; genus Viscum; species Viscum album. The sequence continues at coordinate 1,118,234,102 of OY728158.1, forward strand.
AAGGCATTATGAAAATCAACTCCCTTATTGAAAGTCTAATAAGGATTATAGATCTCAAAATCCTTCTGAATCAATAGAATAAGGTAAATAATATAAAAAAATTGTTTAAGTGGATAGTGATAATTAAGTGCCAAAAGAAACATTAATCATCTGCCACATATTTCTAAATGACTCATTGGATTATGGTCTAACCACTCTAGTATATCTTTGATGTTTTTTAAGATCAAAAAATCACTACACCAATGATTGTATGTTGTATTTTTGGATAAAAATTATAGTTTTTTGATTATTGTATCTTGATTTTATGTTTATGGGAATATGCCTTACGAAAATCTTATTATCCATCCTAAAGATGAATTTAATGGTATTTTTTGAAATGAATTAGTTTTCTATACTTAGAGGAAACATTATTTTTTGGAATAAGGAAATCACATTTTATATCAACATATGATTTTTTATCAATTAAATAATTATTATGAACACCATTTAGAATAAAGTTATTTAATTTGGGTCTTGATGCTAAATAACGATGCACTCTTCGCTCAAATGGTTGGAGAAAAAACTAAATATTAGGGATAAACCTGTTATGAGGAAAAAATATACATTTTCAGAGTTAGAAATTATATATTATGTCATGTCTCTAATTTAGATACCCTGAGATATTTTCACTAGTATTTGATAATTAAAATTACATGGAAGCAATTTATTAAATGTGGGAGAATATCACACCCCTAGATTTTGGAATATGTATTCTCTAAATTAATACTATGTTTGATAGATTATTCCACATGCTACACCAAACTAAAATGAGTCATGAAATATTAGATGAATATTACAAAGAAAATTACAAGAATAAAAAACCTCTAGCAAATAAAAATACATTACTCAACTAAAATTTCATACATTTATAAGATAAATAATTGATATGATTTAACATTAAAAGGGATTGTTCTTTCTCAAATTACTATTTTTCTTAAAGTGTTGAATATTTTATCATAATAAATTAGATTAAAAACTTTTATAATACTATTATAAAAAATTAAATAATATTTTAACATTAATTAAATTATAAATTCATATGAAATAATGTTAAGAACACTTAATATTTAACAACATCATTTTTCAATAAAATAATTTTTTTATATTTTTTATTTTCATTTAAAATATAAATTTATAAATTTTAGATCTTGAATTTTATAAAATTAAATACTTTTCTAGATTCATCATGTTAAAATTACCTTAGGTTTAATTTTTGATATTTTTCTTAAATAATATATTTTTAGGTGAGTAGTGAAAAATCTGATTTTCACTAAAACTATAAATTTTAGGACATTATAATTTTATAATCAAGAAAAATAAGTGTATAAAACCATTTAATTGATCAAATATGAATTTGAAAATTAAAACTATATATTTAAAAATTACTAAGTTGAATTTAGAAAACCTATTGTTTACATTCTAAGGACATAAGTATTATTTTTTAATAAAAACTATTTTTAGTTATTTCTATTATTAAAATATTATTTCGGAAAAATTAAATTCTATATTAATTTGGAATCCACATACCTATAATATTTTTTAATAAAAAAATTAATTTTATGAAAATAAAGAACATTGATAATTTTATCCTATACATAAATTTTAAGCATAAAAAACAAACTTTTTCTAGAAAACAGTTTCTACTCATTGTGTTCACTAATATAAAAATAGATTTTTATCAAATTTAGAAAACTTATATGGTAAAATGATTTTCATATTTTAAATATACATTCTAAAATTTTTCAACAATGAACATTTTTAATTTTTTTCATTAAAATTAATTATTGAGGTTAAAAATGAGTAATCATGGTAAAAGTTAATTTGAGTAAAAGGATAAAAGTAAATAGAAAGGAATAAAATCACTCAAAATTTTTCTCTAAAATGAATGATTGAAATAATTATAATCCTTAAAATGTCTCAAATTCCTTTATAGTTCTTTTTTTGATCCTTTTACCTTGATTAGTGTTGTGACATTATTGTAAAGGAGTATTTAAAAAGAATACCATTCTCTTTATGTATAAACGGATCTGTCAACATATCACTTATCCTTACACCCCATGACTTTAAAATTGGAAAAAGCTCTACCCAAATGACTCCCAACACTCATAAAAACCTCATATACCCTTTTCTTTATTCTTTTTAAGTATATAAAGTTTAAGAGTGATGTTTGGGAGAGTTTGGAGAACCTTTTGAGAGTTTTTGGGGATTTTCTAAAGGTTCATGGTTTGTTTAAACCATGATACATCTGTAGGTAACTATTAATAGTGATATAGGGTAAAAATAGAAGGCACACTGGTGATGCACAATTTTTCGAAACTGTGTGGATGCCTAGTATAAATGGTGTTCTTTGAGAGTTGTATTTGTTTTTTTTAAGGAAGTGGATTTTGCAAGGTTGGCACAAGGTTTGTGAATTGTGTGAGGAAACTATGAGAGGTCTCCCTTAAGGAAGAATCAAGGGCATGGTTATCACAAGGTTTATATAATCATTCCATTAAACCATGTTTGGGTCAAAATTAGATCTATAAATTATGGATCTAACTCTTTTTTATGTCTATGTGCCTCATTGTTTCCCCAAAACATCCATATGTCGTGATTTTGGTCTCTCAAAGGTTGTAGAACATCTCTCAAAATAATTGGATCTAATCTGGATCCTTTTCTTGGTGTTTTTAAAGCACTATTCTCATGGTAAGTCATCGTTCTCGATCATTCTTTGTGTTTTCTTAGATCTATATCACTCTCTCTCTCTATTTCTAATATCTATTTCTATTGTGGGTAGATCTAAGGTTTTGGATTCCAAATATATTTATATTTGGACTTTTTTTATTGGGGAATAGATCTAAGGTAGGTCCTTAGAGATTCAACCTGATTTTATGAAATTTTCATGTCGTTTATTGTTTCTCCAAATATATTGAGGTATATGGCTTCACTCTCAACTCCTATATTTTAGAACTTGAAGGATTAGTTTTAAATTGTTTTCCTTGATTTATTTTGATCATTTATCCACTATGAAATGATTTTTAAATCCCTCTTGATTATTGTTTTGCTGAAATTGGGATCTTTGGTGTTTTATTGGATAGTGTTTTTGATAGCTTGATTTTAAAATGAATATTTTTAAATAATTGTTGGTTTTGATACATGGAAAATAGTTTTGAATAGAAATAGTGATGCTTTATTGAAATGGTTTTAACGCCCTTTAATTAATAATTGGTTTCATGTTTTTGTTCCATGTTTTCATATGAATTGGGACGGATAAGGGTGTGAAGTACCACAATCATAAGGTTGGGATGGATAACGACATGAATTATCCCCGTCAAAGTGGACAACTTAGTGATGGATTGGTAGAAGGATGACTCACCACTCATGAGTATAGGGAGTTCCATGGATTTCATGCATGGTTGGATATATGGTTGTGTATAATGGAAGGTGTTATTCCATGATGGAATGTTAAATGACTTAAAGAATCGTTTATGTTCTTTCCTTTAAAAACAATTTAAAATATATTTTGTTTATATTTGGATATAAAATATTTTAGAAATTATTTTATATAAATGTTTCTAACATGTTCTATCCTAGTGGTGTAATTTGGGAAGTCGTTGGGGAAAACCTACTCAGTTTTATCACTCATCCCCACTTTAAAACATTAATGATTTTTCAGATGTCATCTACTGAGACATGGAAAAAGTTAAAGTATCACACATATTTAGCACTACTTCATGATACTTGGGGTTTTTGGTGAAGTTTGATCATGGATCGCGTGAAGCTTGGATTCTTGTGGTTTCTATGGAGTGTTAATAGTTTTTCTTCCCCTGTTTACTTTGACATTGTAGTCATTAATTGGGGTACTTTATTTTATTATAATTTTGAAAAATGAAATGTAGAGTTGTATTACATTGTTATCATGCATCATGTAGTTTTTGTTATTCTTTGGATTTTTTGGTTATTGGTTTTATTATTAAAGGTAAAATCATCCCCCACATGTATGAAATCCATTAGGCATTTATTGCTAGCCTTTGGAATCTTTTGAATGTCTCTTTAAGGCTAAGTAATGCCCTTCAACCCTGTCAATCTATTGAGAAGGGGTAGTACATTACAAGTGGTATCAGTTTTGTGTGATCCAAAATCTGTTTGGGATAAGTGGTCATCGGTAATATCGGTCTTGGAATTGAATTTATTCATGTATATTCTTTTTTTGGTTGGTTGAAAGAATTAGTATTTTAATAACTTGAAATATAGAACATAAAAAGATGTGGCTAACCTTTTTAGGTCGAACTTAAAGTTACTAAGGAGTTTGGTATATAGATATATTGTAGAAACATATAGTATTTTGAAATCTCAATGTCATTGATTTAGACAATGGGATTATCATGCCATGTATTAGAGGAATTTCTTCCCACTATGAGTTCATACATTATTTTGATTAATGATTTATGTTTTGTACAAAAGTGATGATTTCTTAAAAATTTTGAAATAGTATTCAAATGAATGATTTTAAAAAATATCATGAAGGAGGTATTTTGAAATTGGTTTTATGTTCAAAAATAAAGTTTAATGTTTTTAAAAATGGTTGAATGTAGAAAATGATTATTTTGGAAAGTAAGGTTTTGATAGTTTATGTGGTATAATTTTAAATGGTTATGCCTTCAGTTAATAGAGAGTGAGACTTATGAAGTTTGTTATTGTTTAGAAAATGGAACCTGGTAGGCATCGTAAAAACCAACATGAAGAAGGTTTGGATAATTAAGTTGCACTTGAGCCACATGTGAACTAAGATATTGTTGAGAGTATCATATAAGCATTTCAAGCTATGGATATAGGGAATCAAAGGAATTATTGAAGTAAAGGGGGTCATTTTCTATAGTTCCATAAGAAGAATCCACCCATCTTCTAGGGTAATTTTGAACCAAAAAAAGGAAGAGGTGTGGCTGAATATGATGATTTGTATCGTCTATTTCATTGGCACACTAGTGGAGTTTAAAGTCAAACTGGAAACATATATTCTCGATGATCTTGCAAACCAGTGGTGGGATTTAGCAGTGCTGGATAAAGAAGATAAAGGCCTTAGTTGGAAGGATCTTAAGGAATTGTTCAACAAATAATTCCATCCTCACATGTTCAAGATTTAAAGAATGGAGAATTTTGAAGACTGAAGTAGGAAAATCTCTCGGCCGCTGAGTATGTGGCTAAATTCATGAATTTAGTACACTTTTCACCTGAGGTTGAGGATAGTGTGTAATTTAAGGCACATATCTTTGATTCAAGGAAATTTTAAGAGATTTAATCAAATATTTTCATGCTCTGTATTATGGACCATACATAGATGATGAATAGATAAACGGTAGCTGAAAGAGACATCACAGGAGCTATGGTAGGAGGAAGTATGTTGATTCCCATAAGAAATGGTGGGAACTATACTTTGGGGAGAAAGATAATGAGGGAAACCTACTTTTAAGGTGGGAGTTTGAATCAAAATTATTAGGATAGATTGGTTAACCTTCCTCCATGACCCAAGAGCAAACCATTTTGTTTCCAATGTGGTTCTCTTGACTACATAAAGAGAGAGTGTACGACACAACCTAGATCATTCCAAAATTGAAACTAGATAGGGCATCTTCTGTGCTATTATCTTAGTGATCTAAGGTCAGGTGCTCAGAACACTTCTCAGGTGTCACATACATCGTATTCTTCAACTAGATGAGGATATCATAACCAATCTCATCATCAGAACCAAGCTAGCCAGGGTGATTCTAGGAATACCATGACTCATAGGGTAGGGCAATCTCAATAGGGAAAAAACAACAATGTGTAGTGAAAAAACAATTATATGGATCTATATAGGTGATTGTTCCTAATTCGGTTGGACCTTCTATGGTGAGAGGTATGATTCTTTTGAATTATACACTTATGAAAGTTTAATTTTATACCGATGCATTTTATCCTTTTATCGCTTCAAATGCTTTTGATTTTCTGAGTTTAAAACTTGAGATGATGCCCTCCATGATAAAAATTCAAACTCCTATTGGGAAAATATAATTTATAGACTTATTATATAGAGAATAATATATAACTATTAATGGAGATGAGATAAAATATGACTTCTTAGTGTGGTAGATGAATATATATGATGTAATCCTAGGTATGGATTGGTTGACATCTTTCAAGAATCACATCGGCTATTATAAAAAAATAGTTAGTTCCATAACTGAGGATGGAATTGAACATCTCCTTAGAGGATAAATGGATGTAAATATAGGTGTAATGGGCTTGTTAGCACCAGTTTTGGGAATGATCTCTTACTAGTTAGTGGTTTTGTTCTTAGAATCAATGGAAAAGGTTTGTAGATTGTATTTTTCAAAAAAATTTATCAATTTCTGGATGTATTTTCTAAATAATTATTAGGGTTTCCATCCAATATGGAAGTTTAGTTTATGATTGAGCTTTTTTTGGGGACCATTATTATCTCACTTCCATCTTATTGAATGGAACCAATAAAATTAAAGGTGATGAAAGTTCAGTTGGAAGAGCTAGAAAGTGAGGGTTTCATTCGAATGAGAACATCTCCATGAGAAGCCCCAGTTTTGTTCGTGAAGAAAACAGATGGATCTTTATGGTTTTGTGTGTATTATCATAAGGTTAAAATAGTTACGATAAAGAAAAGTTATCCACTTGATGCATTGATGATCTGTTTGATCAATTGAGGGGATCCTAGTGGTTCTTAAAGATTTACTTGCGATCAGGATATCACCAATTGCACACTAGAAAGGTTGTTATTATGAATACATCTTTCAGAAGAAGATATGGCCATTATGAATATTTGTTAATTCCTTTAGGTATTATGAATTCACAAGTGGTCTTTATGGAATTGATGAATTCGATATTTCAATATTATTTAGATTCTTTTGTAATGGTGTTTGTAGACAACATCTTGGTGTATTCAAGGACAAGGGATGAGCATGAGAAACACTTGGCGATAGTGTTGGGAAACATCAGAGACCATTGTTTGTATTCCAAATTATCAAAGACTGATTTTTTATATATAATAGGTATGGTTTCTTGTCCATGTAATCTCTGAGAATGGTGTTCCTATTTTCCAGAAAATATAGAAGTTGTTATCTCATAGCAACCACCAAAGAACTACTTTGAGATACAGAGTTTTCTTAGCCTATCTAGTTATTACCATCACTTTGTTCTTGAATTTTAATAGCTATCCTCACAAATGACAGATTTTAAAAAAATAATTTTCCTTTCCAATGGATTGATTAATTCCTTAAATCTTTTCAAGAGCTAAACGTTCGCCTTATATCCACACAGATCTTGATTTTTCTGAAATCAAGACAAGGGAACACGGTTTATTGCGATGATTCAAGATCTATGTTGGGGTGTGTTCTCATGTAAGGATACCATATTGTTACTTATATATCAATTTATTTAAGATATCATGAGAAGAACTACACAACCTATGATTTGGAGTTAGCTACAGTCATCCTTGCATTAAAAACATGGTGTCATTATATCTTTTGTGATAAATTTATTATGTTCACAAATCATAAGAGCTTGAAGGAAATTTTCTCAAAAAACTATTTGAATCTAAGTCAAATAATATGGGTGGAGTACCTAAAAATATTCAACATTAACTTGATGTATACACTGGGTAAAGGAAATTTGGTGGCTAATGCATTAAGAAGAAATTCATATGCTCAGTTGAAAAAAGAAGCTTCAGATATGTGGCAGCTAATTTTGGTCCTAGTTAACATGCATGTGAAATATGAAGACCAATGTAAAGATGTAGTTCTCTTTTCAGTTTCATTAGTTACTTATTTGGTAGATCTTGTAAAGTAGGCATGTAAATATGATGTATAATGTATTATTATAAGTTCAAAACTCAATGGTGGGGGACCATTGAGGGATGGAGGCTGGATGAGAGTTCAGTTTTATGGTTTTGAGATCAGATGGTTGTACCTATGACTTCTTAGGAGAAACTTCTTCATTCTTACCACCATTCAAGATGGGGTTTCCATCTTGTAATATAGAAGATGTATAAGGTATTCAAGGTGATGTTTTTTTGGATCAGTATGAAAAGTATGGTGGGTATGTTTCTTTCAATATGCTTAACTTTTTAGCATGTTGTGGAAGAACAAAAGTGACTCGAAGGTATGTTAAAGAATTTATCTATACTAGTGTGGAAATGGAAGAATATATCCATGGATTTTGTTACAGGTCACTTATGAATGGTCTGAAAGAACGATACCATTTGGGTGATTGTGGATCAACTAACAAAGTCATCCCACTTCATCCCTATTTTTGAAACTCTTAAGATAAAGGATCTATCCAAAATCTATATTCAAGAAATGGTAAAATGGAATACTAATTTCAATCATTTCAGATAGAGATCCATATTTTACCTCATGTTTCTATAAATCCTTAATGAAATCACTTGGGACTCAGTTGATTATGAGTATATCATATCGTCCTTAGATAGAAAAGAAATCCAAAAGCACAATACAAACATTAGAGTAAAAATTGAAGGCATGTGTAATGGATTTTAGTGTCTCATGGGAATATCATATTCCATTAGTAGAGTTCTCATATAACAACAGCTACCAGGCCTCGATATATATGGCTCTGTTTGAGGCATTGTATGGGAATCCTTGTCATTCTACACTTTTTTAGGTGGAAACATATAAGACTTCACTAGTTGGGTGAGCCTTTTCCAAGAACTAATTGATAATATTAAGTTGATCAGGAAATGGATGGAGATGGTTTAGAGTAATCAGAATTCATATGCAGATCATCATCGATGGTCATTGTCATTTTCAGTGAGTGATCATGTGTTCTTGTGGATTTCTCCAAGGATTGGAAATTGACTTTTTGGAAAGTAGTTAAATTTTTATCCTAGATACATAGGTTCTTTTTGAGATACTAGAATAAGTTGTATAGGTGGAATATCAGTTGGAATTATCACCACAGTTCAGTGTAGTGCATAATGTGTTCCATGTATCTTAGTTGAAAAATTATCATCTTGATCCTGACCATGTGATCATATGGGATCAGATTAACCTAGACTTGGATGCTTTATTGGTACATATATGGGTGTCGATTGTGGATAGACAAGATAAATCCTTGTGTGGAAAAAGCATCGGTCTAGTGAGGATTTTGTGGAAACATGGTAAGATTCAGGAAGAGACTTGGAAAAGTAAAAAGGAAATGAAAGAGCAGTGGTCAGAATTCTTCCATGACTCTGTAGTTTTTCTACTTTCTAAGTATGGAAATAAAAGTGGTGGGGCTAATGTAGAACCCTAAATTTCTAGGATGTAACCTTTTCCTTTTTATTTTTAAGTATATAAATTTTAAGGGTAAAGCTTGGGAGATTTTGGAGAACCTTTTAAGAGTTTTTTGGTGGATTTTCCATAGGTTCATAGGTGGTGCACAGTTTTTGTAAACTACGAAAAACTTGTAGGAATTTATTCATAGTGGGATAGGGGAAAAAGAGAAGGTGAATGGGCGATGCATGGTTTGTCTGAACCATGTGGCTACCTAGAAGAAAATGTGTTCTTTGAGAGTTGGATTTTCTATTTTTGAGGTAGAGGCTTCAGGCACATGAGCCTCTTCCCAGTTGGTGAGGACTCCTTAATTGCATCCAAGAGACCTGGGATCAAATCCAAGCAGAGGATAATTTTCAGGTACTGTTGCAGGGACTATATCAGACTGTAGCAAGACTGTAGTAGGGACTGTAGCACGACTATAGCAGGACAATAGCAGGAACTATAGTAGGTACTGTAGCAGATACTGTAATAGGAACATATCAGGTACTGTAGAAGATATTGTAGTAGGAACTTTGTATAACTGTATCATGTACTGTAGTAGGAACTGTAGTGGGCAGTGTTTGACACTGTAGCAGCCTGGAATATTCCCCTGTTTGTCCCTTCGGGCCACCGATTTGGTCCCCAAGTCCTTTAAGGCCTTCGGGTGAGTAAGACCATTGGGCCACCTCAAGGCCTTCGGTCCACCTAAAGTGTAGATGCAAACAAGACAACCTACAATGAACAAGATTCAAAATGAGGAGGAGCAAGGAGAATTCACCATAGCATAAGCTAAATGGATTGCAAGAATGAGAGGGTATGACACCTGCCATAGGGACAAGCCTGTGCATGCACAGGAAAGCCTAGCCAAACAGCCATGCAAAGGTGGAGAGTTGATTTCACGATGAAGATGCTGGGGAGGAGAAGTTCTAAGTAGTGAGTCTGGGTTGCAAGTAATGTTTGAAGCCTACGGGCAATGAATTCCTCTAAGGCCTATGGGTCATGTAATACTTACGCCTATAGGCCTTGTAAGGGTTCCACTTCACCCCTTGAAAGGTGGATTATCAAAATTCAATAAAAAATGAAGGCCTTTGGTCCATTGGAGGAGGTATAGGCTTCAGCATGGTTGGTTCAGTGTTTGTGATCTCTGTGAGGAAACCATGAGAGGTCACCATTAAGGTATAAGAAGGAGTGCGGTTAGTACACAATTTATCTAACCATGCCACTAAATTGTGCTCAGGTCAAAGTTAGATCCTCAAATTGTTGATATAAATCATTTTTTCTTCTAAGTGCCTCATTTTTTCCCAAAATATCCCTAACTCGGTATTTTGGTCTCTCAAAGGTTGGAGAACTTCTACCAAAAAAATTGTAATCGATCTGGATCCTTTCCTTTGTGTTTTGAAGCCCGATTCTCATGGTAATTCAATTTTCGGAATCGTTCTTGGTGTTTTCTTTGATCTACCTCGCCCTCTCTCTCAATTTCTTAGATTTACACCCATTGTGGGTAGTTCTAAGGTTATGGATGCCAAATATGTTTATATTTTGAATTTTTTTGATACGGGAAGAGTTATAAGGTGGGTTCATATAGATTCAACCCGATTTTGTGACGTTTTTCATGTTTTTTATCATTTCTCCAAAATTCTTGAGGTATGTGGCTTCACTCTCAACTAATCTATTTTACAACTTTAAGACTTAGTTTCAAATTGTTTACCTTGATTGAAATTGATCATTTATCCACTATGAAATTATTTCTAAAACCCTATTGAGTGGTGGCTTTTTTTAATTGGTAACTTTGGTGTGTTATGGGATATTGTTTTTGATAACATGGTTTTAAAATGATAATTTTATAATAATTTTCAGTTTGTATGCCTAGAAAAATGGTTTTCAATTGAAATAATTATGATTTATTAAAATGATTTGAACATGATCAAATTTGGAATGGGTTGGAATGGTTTTGTGGTGTGTGTTCTTATGCATTGGGAAGGATAAGGGTGTGAAGTACCCCCATCAATGGGTTGGGGTGGATAATAGTGTGAAGTACCCCTATCAAAGTAGCCCACTAAGTGAAGTCTTAGTAGAAGGATGACTCGCCGCTCATGAATATAGAGAGGTCCATGGATTTCATTCATGTTTGGATGTATGTTTATGTGGAAAGGAAGGGGTTATACCAAGATGAAATGTTAAATGATTTAAAGAATTATCTATGTGTTTTCCTTGGAAAACTGTTTACAATGGATTTTGTTTATATTTTCATATAAATTATTTTTGAAACTATTTTATATAAATTTTGATAACATGTTATATCCTAGTTTCATTAGTTTATAATTAATTGGGGGGAAACCTATTGAGTTTTAGTACACACCCTTGCTTCGGCACTTTGGTGCTTTTGCATATGTTATCTACGGGGAGATGAGAAAAGGTAAAGTATCACATGTATTTAACACTAATCTATGATACTTGGTAATTTTGGTGAATTTTGATCATAGATCTTGTGTATATTAGATTCTTTCTGTTTCCTTGGAGTGTTATTAGTTTATCTTCCATTGTTTACTTTTATATTGTTGTCTTCCTTTGTGGAACTTAATTTTAGTCTGATTTTGATAAATGAAATGTTGATTTGTATTTTACTGTTATCATGAATAAAATAGTGGTTTTTTGTCTATGTATTTTTTTATAGGTTTTATTATTAAGTTAAAAAAATCCCCCACATTTATGGGATCCCTTAGGCATTTATTGATAGCCTTTGGTGTCTTGGGGATGTCACTTAAGGCCAAGTAACGCCCTTCCGCCCTCTCAAGGCAATAGGAAAGGGCGGGATGTTACACCCCATACCTATAATATTTGAAAAAACTAAACCCAAATGAATCCAAAACACTCATAAAGACCTAATATAGATTTTTTTTCATCTCAAAATACCACCTCTCAAAGAGTTACTTCAACTTGAAAAGGATATTTTCCAATGAGTGAGGTAAAATTCTTAATTAATCTTTTACATTTATTTTCTTTTACTTATTCTACCTCATCCAAATATAATATACCCAAGTTAAAATAATTACATAATTATCATAATTATAGTGAAATATTTTTATTTTTATTGTATAACCATTTTCTAGCTTCTTCTCAAGCATTTGAAAAATGAGAATGTTAATTGTGTTATGTGAGGACAATCACCTCTATAAGTGATCCGATCCATTTTTCATAACTTCATTGTATGAATTCTTAAAAAAATATTTAAATTATTAATAAAATATTTAAATAATTATTAATATAAACTATAAACCATTCTCTATTTTCATCTCAGTCTAGGTAAATTAATGCATCGCCCGTACATACGTGAAAACTACCACCACCAAGAAAGTGATTTATTTCATTTTTCATGTAGTTATTTTTTATTTATCAAACTCTATTAAAATAGTATTAACCACCTTAAGACATATTAATAATATAACTATTCTTCTATAATAATTTTATTATTCCAAAAAATCACTTTCTTAACCATACTCGCCCATAGATTACAACATGTTCTTGTTTGGGTCGGTTTAACCACCCATTTGAAAAATACTATAAATTTATATCAGGTATGGATATGGAAATTTAAATAATTAATTTTTTGGACATTAATTAGAAAAATATTTTTTATGTTTATGGAAGAGTTATATTAAATTATAATTATTAATATTATACAACCTTTTTTATTCGTTAAAAATTACCAAAACAAGCTCATAACCAACTTCTCCATCATGAATCATATCTAAAATGATTATGAAAAGAAATTATAACATTATAAATAATTATAAAAAATATATTCTAGTACCTATAAATTTATAAAAATTATGTAATTTGAATCTATAAACAAGAATTGACATCATCATTATGAAACTAGTATTAAAAAACAATCAAATATAATAACATCTGAATTTGAAAATAAAATGTAACTAAATAATATCTTTGTAATAAATTAAAAAATAAAATTATAACATTATAGAGCATTAAAATAAATGTTATTAAAGGTTATAGTTTGTCATCTCATTATTATTTCTTTTGGAATCATGATATATCTAGCACTTTTTAAATTTTGTGTGGTGTATATACTACCCATTTATGTCATTTTATCGTTCTCTTTATGAAATTTGATGTATTTATAAATATATCACATTTTATAACTTTAATTGGTTTATGATTAAATTGATAATTAATTTATAATGGGTTTTATTGACTCAAATTATCTTCTTTAATCGTAATGGTTACATTTTGTCTATGGCTTTACAAGATGGTTTTCTTTTATTCCATGATGAAATTTTAATATCATTCCTCCTTATTTTATATGGAATTACATTGATGGATTTATTTCTTTATAAAATTTTGTGACATTAAGAATAATTTTCATCCTCCCGAAATAATCACTTTTTATTCCAGGCCTATATTTTCTCTTCACACCAATGTTATCCTTTATATTAAAAACCAAATTTTTTATTATCTCATGTGACCTTCACTTTTCCCTTTCCAACTTTTCCAAAAGAATTTTTATTACAATTTTTATTATATGAGTAATTTAAAAAGGTATTTAAAATTTCTAAAAAGGTTTTCCATAAAATTTTTTTATCTTACCCTCTAAATTACCTTTAGATAAACTTTATGTCTCTTCCAAGTCTCCATTATTGAAGATTTTTTTAAAGTAAAATTTTCCAAAATATTTTCAATTATCCTTTTTGAAAGATTAATGTTTTTGTAGGTATCCATTATTTTATATTATTTATAAAATTAAAAGTTTCTAAAATTTATTGAATTACACTTTTTAAAACCTTTATGTCCTTTTCAGGGATCCATTTTTAAATATTCTTTCTTAAAATTAAAATATTTCAAAAAAATCACTTTAAAATTTTTGAAACCTTTATGTCTCTTTCAAGGATTCATTATTGAGAATTCATTCCAAATAAAGATTTTGAAAACTACTTCTATTCAATTTCTAAAAAATTATCTTTTTAAAAGTGAATCACAAGTTATTATTTTTATAAAAGTGTTAAAAATGGTTTTTAAATAATATTTTTGGTTTTTCTTCCAATTTTCTCTTTAAATATAAAATATTTAGCTCTTATAGAGTTATGTTTTGTGAATCACCTCCTCAATGACATTATGAAATAATTTTTGGGTGATTAAATTGTTTATATAAACCGATTAAATCGTTTATTTCAATCTAGGTGATATCATTTTAAAATGTTTTGAAACCCATTTTATTTATATGATTTCTTTATTATATGGTGAATGATTTACCTCATGTGGTATTCATTACTCCTTATAAAAGATTAATATATATTTATAAGCTATCATATACTTTATTTCTCTAGATGTATTATGATATGTTCAATTTAAGTTTCTTGGAAACCCATATCTTTTCCATGGTTTAATTTAATGATATGAATATTTTCAAGAGGATAAAATATGTATAGTTTTTAAATTAAGAAAATGGTGGGTACTATGTATAACTCTAATACATAAGTTGAAGTTTTATATCCTATGAGGTCAAAAAGGGTATATGGGTAGTATCCCAATCCCAAGATTTTACATGAGTGGTAGTCTAATCCCAAGAGGGTATATGGATAGTAACCCAAGACTGAGAGGTTATAGAGGTATTATCCAAATCCCAAGAGGGTACATGGGTAGTATCCTAATCCCAAGAGGGTAGACATGTTGTATCCTAAGCTCAAGAGGGTATATGGGTTTTCATCCTAAGCCTAAAAGTGCACACAGGTAGTAGCCAAAGCCTAAGAGGGTACATAGGATGTTAGCCCATACCTAAAGAGGTACATAGGTTATTAGAAAAAGCCTTATATGTTATGATAATCAGGTATAAATTATTTCTCCTCTAGGTTATGATTTCCTATAATTTCACCTATACTAAATTTCTATACATTATGCTTACGATATTCTACCATGGATCATTTTTACTATCTCATATATCTAAACTTCTATGACATGGTATATGGTTTATCACTTCAGACTACAAGTCATTCTATTATATCATGTGAATAAATATTATAGTTCCATGTTCAATTTAATAATATATTTCTCCCGGGATCATGATTTATCTTATTCAAGTGATCTAACACTTGATGAAATGTTGTTATGTTTTTATCTTAGAAAGAATTTGATCTCACCCAATTATTATGTTTCCATTATATAGGTTATGAAAATGAGTATTACTTATGATAATTCTAGAATAGGGTCTATTGTGTTTCAATTATAAAACATTTTCAAGATCATTGTAGAGTAAGTTTCCTATGTGGTTGATCATAAAGGAAAATAAACCTTTAATTTTATAGATTATGTGGTTTTTTGTGAGATGTAGTGATTAAATTATTGAAATAATTTAAAATAATTATATTTTTATCTAACTTTTTATCAAAGACAATGTTTAAATAAAGTATTATTAGAACCAGATATGGGCATGTGGGTCCAAGGTTCTTCAACTTCATTGTCAAAAAACACAACCCAAAACACACATTAAAGAGATTTTTTCCAATAAAATGGAGAGTTTTTTCCTAAATTTTTTGTGTTTATCTATGAAATAATTGTTGATCATGGTGATATATGATGGGATATCCAGGATTTGATCAGGTTATATCGAGATACATGATGCATGATATATGATGGGTTATGGTCAAGGTATAGGGTATGGGGTTGTATAATATAATATATTTTTTTCTTATCCTAACTTGTGATAATATTTTTTGTGGATGTTCTTAAGTGAGCGGGATGGTAGGAGTGGAAGTGCTCATGTAGTATGGATTTTCATTATGATTTTTGAGTGATTTTATTTTAATAGACTCTATATAATGTATTTTTACTCAATATAAGGGGTCTAGTATGAGCTAGAATACCCCCACAATGTGTATTTTTACTATAACATGGAATTTTTTGCCTATGTACCCCATGGTATAGATTTTATTACAACTAATGGTGACATATTTTTTATGTTGGGTTATTACCAAAGTGTAGAAACCATTTTTTAAAAAATATAGAGGATGCAATTCCATAAAACATGATGGTCTGGTGGAATATAAGTAATAAATATTGGATAACTAGAATATGGGTGGAATTTATGTTAAACTATAATATGTGACCATAAGTCAACTCATCATAAATTCCTTGATAAAATAAGTTTGGGAAGAGAAAAGGAATCATGAGATCTCTGAAAGCTATAAATATTCACCAAGAGGGAAATTTGAGGTGGTGGAATACCTTGCTGGATAGAGAATCATCCATAAATATTAGTTGAGGTGGAATTCATACTATAGAAATAAAATAATAGTGATAACCAAAATCACCAAATTGTAACTCCAAGTTTAGAATGGGTTGATAATTTTTTATCTATATTCTAATAATTGTAATAATACTTTATATTTTTTAAATAGTAATTGGAATTTCCCAAAGGATTATGGTGAAATCCCAAACCATGAAATCTTTTATGATTGTATCTACCTTTTTTCCATCTATCTTTGTTAATGTTGGTATTATTTGTGTTTTATGGAAGTATCATGCTGAATTATGATGATTTGGGAGTGAATTTTCTTCCAAGTTCAAGATTTTGGTTCATGGGTTCATTATAGAACTGTATTATTCTTTCATAAGTTCTATTAGAGATACATCTAAGGGTTTTATCAGAAGTAGTATAAACGTGGACCCAAAAATTAGTATCAGTTCTCAGGGTTAGAGTGATTCAAATGAAAAAGCCCGTATTGATGTGTTTCGTAGCTCGGTTAAATAGGAACAATCTACCATTAGTTTTGTAGGATAACCTCAATAAATAGTTCTCAGTAACTTTTTTATTTATGCTATTAAAAATGTTAGTAGGAGTTCACGTATTACCAATTAATGGTAATGGATTAGAGTAAATTATAGTCAAAAATTTTTGGAAAATATATTATGTATTATAGAAAATGAAAATAGAGGATAATCTATTATAGAAGTATCTTGATCTTCCATTAAATAAAGATAAACTAGAAAATTTTGAAAAGGAATAATGATAGAGTCTCGATAAGAAATAACATGGATGGATGCAAATATCACTTATCTGAAACATGGTATACAATATCCAATAATTAAAAATAGATACATGTATTATATAGACCTTATTTAACATATATGACAATCCTACAGTGATAAAAAAATGTTATTTCTAAGGAGACCTTTTTTATGGTAATGTTAGAAAGAAGGATCGAAACTGATCATATTAATAACTTTAATCTTATTCAAAGTAAATTGGAGTCAGTGAAGGTAACCTTTGGGAACCCAATTTGAGAACTGTTGTTTTTCTCTTCAATTCCAGAACAATTGGATGTGATAGTTACTATTGTGAGCAATTACAATGTAAAGTACAACTTCATATTCATTGATATCCATGACATGATCTTGAATGAATAAATTTATAATAAAGATATCCACACATCCTCTAAAAATTTATATAATATAGAAGGAATATAAGAGTAAAAAAATGGAAAATTCATTATAAGGGGAATGGAGGGAGGATTCTTAGTTTGAGTAACATAGTGGATATTTCACTACTATGTTGGAATTATTAGAGAAAAGGACACATGAAGAAATATTGTTGTTAAAAGATGAATTCTTTTAGAACATGTTCTTTTGGAAGTGGGTCTCTAAACCTGTATCTAAAAATATTAGTGGATTACTCCTCAGTGATTCCACTTCATTAGTGTTGTGGGTTATGGGCTATAATTATTCATTCCACTTGACTTATAAGAGGGTAACTATAATAAATTTTTATTTATAAATACTGGAAAATTTTTATCTTGTAGATTAAAAGGATCTCAATATTTTAGGTGAAGGAAATGTTTTGATCGAGATAAGGAATAGAATAATTTTGGAGTTAAAAGACATGTTGTGAATTTCAAGCCTTTTGAAGAACCTTATTTCCATTAGGAAGCTAAATGATTCAATATTCTTCACAATCTTATTAGATAGAGATTGTAAAATTTATTATGTCTCTATGATCATTGAAAATGGAGTAAAGGATGAAAATTCTTACCTTATAGGAAGTGTGGAAGGTGAAATTCATTCCAGAGAAATAACTTCAGCTAAGTTATGGCATGAACATCTAGGGAATATCAGTGAGATGGGGAAGAATATCCTAGTTTAACAATTATTACTGAAGTCTAAAAGCAAAATGTTTGGAATATATAAGGTTTGTATCTTTGTAGAGTAGAAGAAGGTGTCTTTCGAAATAATAGGGAAAGCACAAAAGAACAAGAAGTTAGATTTTTTTATAGTTGTTTAGGGGGGATCTATGATGTACTCTTATAGGTATACACTCTTATATTTTTCCTTCATTTATGAATACACATAAAAAGTGTGAGTGCACTTATTGAGACACAAGTCTAAGTTGTTTCAAACTTTCATCCAGTGGAGGTTCAGGGTGTAAAATGAGGTAGAAACTAATTTTAAGTTCTTATGTTGAATTAATAGTGATGAATAAATAAGTATGGAGTTCAAAAAAAAATTTACATAAGGGGATTTGGTTCAAGAAGATCATTCAAGGAACTCTATAACACAATGGAGTTTAATAAATAATAAATCGTACTTTTTTTGTAAATGATGAGATCTTGGGGGTTCACAAAGGGTTTTCCAAAAGCATTTAGGTAGAAGTAGTTAATTCTAAATCCTAATTAATCAATCGGAGACTATATGCTCAAAATAGTTAGAAACTATTGGAATCATGTTTTTTCATAAGGAATATTTAATTCAACCACTTTACCGACTTCATCACACTAGATTATATCCATGTTGATGCTAATAAATGATACAATATAGAGGCTATGTATTGAGTATGTTACTTTTTGGGATATTATGATGAAGTATTTGGTTTTCAACTCTAATATAATGATATTTAGAAGTTCATTAGAATTCAAAATTTGATATTCAATTAATATATTTTGTGAAAGGAGTAAAAACATGTAGCAAATTCTTATAAGAAAAAATTATCATCAAAAGTGTATGGTTACCTGGATGGATGTTTAGATGGTTTGAATGCTCTATAAA
The DNA here is from genome assembly GCA_963277665.1 of Viscum album. Lineage (NCBI taxonomy): Eukaryota > Viridiplantae > Streptophyta > Magnoliopsida > Santalales > Viscaceae > Viscum > Viscum album. The sequence continues at coordinate 1,118,253,490 of OY728158.1, forward strand.
ATTTAGGAATCCCCATAGTTCGAAAAACACTAGATAAGGTAGAGGATTTTCTAAAAGAAAGTCATATTTTGATGATTTTTATAATACCTAAGTACTGAAGAGTTCAAGGATTTTGGAATCTTAATATCCATAAGTTCACACTTTGTAAGTTATAGTGTTGAAAGTAACATAGTCATAGGGAAAATTATAGAGGTCTACCCAAGAAAGGGGCCAAGTATAGAGGTATGAAAGTACTTTACATTATTTTCTTCTAATGGATGATAGATAACCTAAAATCCATGATGATTAGATGAGTTAAAAATACTAGAAGAAGTGATAGTTAGATATGAGGGGTCAAATTGACTCCCAACATGTTTCCAGAACATGGTAGTTAATAGAAAGACCTACTGTAAAGAAATTATAGAAAACTAGTGATATTGTTGGATATAGAAAGAGTAATATGAAAGGAATAAGTGCAATTCTAGTATATTTTTTAAAGGTATTTAAAAAATAGAAGGATTTTATTTCATAGAGTTTTCTTCTCCATTAGTTAAGAACACAACTATTAAAACATTTTTAAGATTTATTGTTTCCAAAATATTTAATATTGAGAATATGGAAGTGAAGAAAAAATTTCATTATAGGGACTTGAAAAACAATATCTTTATATAAAAATCATATGGTTTTGAAAAAAAATAAAAAACATAATCTTATGTTCAAGATAAGGCATAGACTTTATTTTCTGAAGTAAGTGCCAAGAAATATTAGTCAAAGGTTTAATGATTTCACGATGGAATAGATTTTCATCTAGAAAAGTGTTGATCATTGATGTTATTTAAAGTTATTTGATGATGATAGATTCATCATTAAACTAATATACGTGGATTACAAGATTATAAATAATTTTTTGAAAGAAAAAATCGATGAGATAAAGGATATGTTACCTTTAAGCTTTGAGATGAATCGCTTAATTTTAGAAAAATGGATTTTGGGGATGTAGATTATAAGAGACCTATGTTTTGGTACTTTTTACCTAACTCAAGAAGACTACATTCAGAAGGTGTTGTAACACTTTAGAATTTGTGAATTGAAAATTATGAACATTACCCTAGATGAAAATTTCAATATAAGTAAGGATAATTTATCTTAAAAGGTAATGGAAGCTTGGTATATGGAGAGAGTTCCTTATGCATCAGTAGTCAAAATTATGAGGCATTTTATGGTATATTCTCACTAATACATTTTATAGGTAGTGGGTGTCATAAAAAAATACATGTAAAACCCTATAAGGGAACACTATAAGCAGTGAAGTGGATTTTATGGTACTTCAAGTATTCTATAGGAAATAAACTTTGGTTTGAAATGGATGAGTGTTTCTAAGTATTTATGGATTTGGACATTGATGGTGATACAAACTCATGGAAGATAAATTCCAGATACATGTTTAAATCCTTTATAATGATTATCAGTATGATATCCAAACTTAAACAAATGTTTGATCTCTCAACAATAGAAGTTGAGTACATTTATTTATTGGAAGTGGGAAAATACTTAATTTGGAAAAAGGGTTTGATGGAGAATCTTATAAGGAGGCGAAGTGATGGGGTTCTCTTCTGTGATTCAAAAAATTTGAATCACTTATCCAATAATCCAATTTTATATTCTATGGGGAATCACATTTAGTGGGAGTTTCGCATTTTCTTGAATCTATTAGTGGATAGGTAGTTAGACTATGACAAACCATATCTTTAATACATGCTATTTCATGATTTATTACATAAATATACACTTAATAAATCCTAATAAGATCTTTAGGCCTATTTTATCTGGGTAATTAGGTATATATAATTAAAACATGAAACATGGGTACAAAAACATTATTTAAAACTTCTTATTATACTATTTAAATCCATTTATCTTCTAAAACTGCATAGGATAACTTGGGGATATACATTTGAAAGGGGTGAGATATAAATACATTTAAGGGAATAATCAAATAATAACATGATGAAAGTGATATGTTTTAGTTAATAGGAATATAAATGTGACATAAAAGGGGTGAGAAACATAAATATGATCATCAAATCATGATATAAGATGATAACATAATGGAAACATTCAAGGATAAAAACTAAGAGATTGTAACATAATGTTCTTCGGATAAGCATTTTTACACTATACATAAAATATCATAAAATAAAAATAATACCCAATTAATTGGAGGGATATATAATTCAAGGAACACCTGTCACATTCATATCATGTTCATTCATAAGTCTGCCACATAGATCATATAATATTAGGATGTATTTCGTCACTTTTTACCCAATGATAAATAATTTTGGGTTAAATACATTGTATTCCCAAATAAATGAAGGATATAAACTACTAGTTTACTATCCTTGACTATAAATGGGTATTGGTTTTCATAATAAATAAATGTTTGGTATGAAAATCACAGGATAATTTTAGCATCATAGTAAGAGTACATAAAGATTCATATAAGGGTTTAATGAGAGTTAATGAAGTCTGACATCACTTTTAAATAATAAGTATAGTAATAGGGATGTAAACAACATATCCCAACATGAAAAATTAGAAATAAATTGTCATAATATAAAAGAATTTCTTGAATAAAGAGGAGAAGAAGAGGGTCCCTTACCATGAGAAGGTGATTCTTAAAGCTTAGGAGGAGCTTCTTAAGATATTTAGGATACCTTAAGAGTACTATAAAGAGGTAATGTCAAAGTAAATTCATTATAAAAGTTTTTAGTGAAGAGTAATGAGAGGTTGGGTGAGTTTTATAGAAAAATAGAGGGGAAATCTTTATTAATTTCTAAACATAGGTTTTAGATACTATATGATAAATTAATCCAAAACAAAAAAACATACCCTGATTTTTTACCATGGTTTCTACCAGGAAATAGTTAATTTATTTATTTAATAATTATAAAAACTGAACTCCATAAAATATTACTCTTGTTGATGTGTAAGTGAGTCATGTTTTTAAAGAATTTATTTTATAACCATAAAATATAAAATTGGTGTTGGAGGATTCATTAGGGATTTATAAAATTCATAAAATTATTTCAAAAATAAATTATTTTAGCGGGGAAATATAATTTTGGTCATGAATTATCTTTATAGTATCTATTACATCACTTTTTTGATTTTATGATGTTGTAATACATACTATATAATTATACCATATTTATTTTTCACCCAAAAGTTCAATTGTCTCAGAAAATTTTAAAAAATCACCATGGGATAAATTCAACATGATGATTCCAAAAATAATTTTTATTTTATCAATAAAATATCTATATTTTAGAAATTTCACTTTTAAATCAAAATCCCCATTTTATTAAAAATACATGTTTTTTGAAAATAACTGTTTTATAATGCTTATAACGATTAAATTAGACACCATTAAATTATAATATCATTTTTACATAAAAAAATTATTTAATAATAATATTATATGAAAATAAAATCAATTTCAAAATTATTTAACTTATTAAAAATTGTGTTTTAATTAATACAATTTACCTCCAAAAATATAATTTTAGTTTATTCATCCCAAAATATAATTTTAATCAACTCATTTAGTTGTATATATAAATAAATAATGAAAAATTTATCAATATAATCATTATTTTATTTCAAATAAAATGATAAAACACATACTACTAGGGTCTAGATACACAACCCCTTATTGCACTAGCATATTCCCAAAGGGTAAGGTGTGTGATGGTGGGGCTTTTTTAGTGTGGTATGGAAAACATGGTTTGGTCCATGTTATCAATAATCTTGAACTTCTTTAGTAAATGGTTCCATTCACGCATCAATTATTGTCTCTCAAATTGTTATTGTCCAAGGGAAAAGACCATTTATTCCAACACCCTTTGAAGCTACGATAAATGGGATTTATTAGGTATGAACTTACTGGTCGAGGCCATCATTCCTTCTTTCTATATCAATTATACTTTATCATAGAATTAAATATACTAATCTTAATTTTCACTATATAGAGTATTTGTTATCAAGGGTTATGATGATTAGTGATCTTTTAAATCAAATGGATATCTTTTATAGTAGTACAAAATAAAAAAATAGTGCATGTATTTTCTATAATTTCAATACATAATTAATAATTTTTAATTTTAAAAAGGTAATTTAATTTATAAAGATTCAAGATTTTATATTATTCCGCCTTCAAAAAAATTTCCCGTAAGATTTTATTTCATAAATGAAATCAGATGAGGGTACTTCTGCTTCATTTCCTCTTTTTCTTCCCATTTTTTATGCCAGTATTTAGGCTACAGCTCTCATATGATCAAGGATATCAAAGGGTTTGATGTATCTTGGAATAATATTTCCCTTTTTCCTAAACCTCTCGACTTTGTTCCATGGAGTTAGATAGAGGAACTCTTTATCTCCAACCTCAAACTCTAAATCATATCGATGATTGTCTTCATAGCTATTCTATCAACTTTGTGAATATTTAATGTGATGTTGGATGGTTTGAACCTTCTTCGTTATCTCTTGGACAAGATTAGCTCCTATAAGCTTCCACTATCTTGATTCATCCCATCATGTTGGAGTTCAACACCTTTTCCCATATAAATCCTCATAAGTTTCCATTTGAATTAAAGAGTGGAAACTATTTTTGTATGATAACTCCTCTAGGGGAATGTGTTAATCCCAACATCCTTTAAAATACATTGAATATTATCTTAGAAAATTATCTATAGTTGGAATGGTTCTTTTAGATTTACCATCCATTTGAGGGTGATAAAAGATTATCTATATAACCAATGCTTTCTAAAGTCTTTTTTAGAACCTTGATAAAACCCTCATTTCCCAATCAGATATAATAAATTATGAAACTCCATTCAGTCTTAACACTTACCTTATGTATATCTTGTAAATATGGTCAAGAGATAAATCTTCTCTGATAATAATGAAATTCCCTGACTTTATAAGGTGATCAACTACCACCCATATACCATTATTTCCTTTAAACGCCCTGGGGAGTCCTACGACAATATATATGGTTATGTTCTCTCATTCATATACTTTTATGGGAAAAGTTTTCATCATAACCTTAGAATTATATCATCCAGAAATTATTTTTTTGCATACCAAGCACTAAAATACAAATTCTGCAATATCCCTCTTCATTTTATCCCACCAAAAATTTTGGTTAAAATATTTATATATCTCTGTACCTCCTAGATGATTAGAGAATAATGAGATATGTGCATCATCCAGATGTTCTCTCTTAAGTTCTAGTTTTTATGGGACACATATCCAGGTTTGAAATTTTATAACTCCATCTTTAGAAAAGTTGAACTCTGTAATACTCACTAACTTTTTCTATAGCACTTTATAATTTTTTTGGGCCTCCTTAATACTCTAAAGTATATATGTTTGAGAAGTAATTTTAGAAATTTAGGATCATGATGCTTTTTTAACTCCCATTTTTATCCTTTAGATTTACAAGAATATAAGATCCCATACAATACTCATCATGGATAGGGTTGAAGGTTCATTTCAACTCTGAGAATATTCCAATTTTTTTACCCTCCCAGGATGGTAATGGATTGAAAAATCCTAATATTTGATCAGACCTTACCACCATCATTGTTTCATGTTGATCTCCTTTTGTTTGAATATATACTTGCGAATTTTTATGATCCATATATATGTTACACTTCTCCTTGTATAGATAATTTCACTAAATATTTAACACGAAGATCACTACAACCAATTATAGATCTTGTGTTTGGTAGTTTTTCTCATTCATATTTAATTGGAAGGTGGCATAGGCTATCACTTTTTCATCTTTCATGAGTATACAACCCAAACCCTTTTTTTGATGCATCTCTATAGATCAAAAATATTCCACCACTGGTGGGTAATGTGGGCATAGAAGTAGTGATTGGCCTCTTCTTTAACAATTTAAATCTTTCCCCACATTCATCATTCCAAGAAAACATCAACCCCTTCTATGTTATCTTGGTTATTGGGCTTGACAATCATGCAATGTTTATCAAAAACCGACAATATTACCCAGCTAATCTAAGGAAACTATGGATTTCTATCATCAAGGTTAGTCTAGTTAATCCTTCAATTGCCTTTATTTTTTAAGGATCTATATATATCCCTTTGATGGTGATAACATGCCATGGGAATGTTACTTACTCCTGGAATAAGTTTTATTGAGAACTCAACCTCTATTTTAGGCGGAAGTTCAAACCATTATTTAATGAACATATTCAATCATAATGTAAATTTCATTAAGGATGATCTTTTCCTTAGTATCATTCATTTTAGTTATAAATTCTTGCTCATAAGGTAATAATATCCATGATTAGGATGATATTTCCAAATGTGATTCATCCTCCTCCTCACACATGCATATAATTAGAGCATGATTCATAGTATAGAGGGTGAATTCCTTCACTTAGTAATTAATGTTGGATCTATAAAAGGAAAACCAATTCATAACTAGGATAACATTTAATTACACTAAAGGGATAATGATAACATTTTCAAGAAGAATATACCCCTAAACTTCAAATTTTGATACAACAATCATAAAAAAATTCTTGATGATATCAAAAAAGGTCGAGTGGTGAATTGATGTTCTTAGAAAACTTACAAGATATTATATTTTTTCATGAATTGAAATACAAGAAGTCATACACAAACCTAGATTAGAGGTTATGTATACTTCAATCATCATGATCCATCTCAACATATGACCTTCCTTTTTTCCTTGGCACTTTGATATTTTTTGTGCTCATCATCCTTGTTATCCCTTGGAATATATCATTGACCGTGATAACTCATAAGTTACCCAAATTTATGACATAGAACTATTAATGATACATTTGATTAAACTTTATTTTATTCTATAATGTTATATTAATTCTTCATTTTTTAAAGAAAATTTTCTTATTTATTCCCTTTTTTTTCACACCCAAAACATATTCCAGTTCATTTGTGATATTTCCCTTGGTGGAAATTTTTATATTTTTGACACATAGTAAATTTAATCATATTTTATTTATAACATTTATCATAGGAACATCCATGAGATGTTTTTCTCCCCTAATTTTATGTTATTGGAGAATCAACTGTGTTCCAATTTTTTTATCATAATTTGTGATAGATATTTTTTAGTAATCACAAGATGACTTACTTTATCCCCCCATTATGTTAGGCATCTCATTCAGGAAATCATTATGTATCCCATCATATTATTTGTTGACTAGGTTCCTCATATTTCCAACCATTAACTAAAATAAAGGTAAAAACTAGGGATGAAAATTTTTAAACAAATAAACACATAAAAGGGAAACTTGTAAAAATTAAAGGGATAATTTATAAATTCCATATATTCCTTAACCTATGAATTTATTTGTTTTATTCTAAGTTATCCATGATCTATTTCCTAACATAAAATATTATGAGAATTTTTATTCCCTTTAATAATGGTCCGTAGTGATCTTGCCAATTTATTAAATCATATCCCCTAGGAGTGTCAAACTAGGTGTATAAAAAGGCCCATTTTCATGGACCAAGTGATGATTTATTCTAGATCAATGTTCCCTTTTAAGGGTTATTACCCCTAGGTATAACTATTCAAAAGACACATCTACTTGTAGTATCTAGACAAAGCTGTATTTTTTTAGAAACCAATTAATAAATACTTTACCAAAATTTAAGGATGTTTTCCCATGTTTATTCCTATCCCTAAATCTTTCACTATATTTTTATAATCTTAATCCCCAAAAATAACTAAACTTTTCTCTGATACCAACTTTAAAAACCCATATATTTAATACACTTTATTTCATGATTTATTTCATAAATATGCACTTAATTAAAACCCATAAGATCATTAAGACTAGTGTATTTGTGTAATTAAGTACATAGCATAATAGCTTTAAAAATTGGTATAAAAACATCATTTAAAACTCCTTAACATGCTCTTAAAATTCATCAGTCTTATAAAAATATAGGAAATGGCCTAGGGACATACATAATAAAGGGGTGAGCTATAAATTCTAGTAATGTAATAATCAATGTACAACATGTTGAAAGTGATAAATGTTAGTCAATAGGCATATCAAGGTGAAAAAAGGGGTGAGAATCATAAACTTGATCACTGAAACATGATATAAGTTGATAATATAAAGGAAACATGGGAATGTTGAAACAACAAAAAACATGACATCATAAACATAAGTCCAGGATAACCATTTAGAAATCATAACATAGTATTCTTAGGATAACCTCATGTTCTCCATACACAGAATATCATGAGATAAAAAAATTACCCAATGTATTGGAGGGTTATATAATTGATGTACCACCCATAACATTCATATCATGTACATGCATAAGTGTTTGACATATATCATACTTTATAAGGGTGTATTTCATCAATTTTAAACCCATGATCAAGGAGTGTGGGTTAAATAAATAGTATTAACCAAAAAATGAAGGATAGGTACAACTATGTTAAAATCCTTTAGTGGAAATGGGTATTGGTATTCACTACAAACAATGTTTATTATAAAAAAACATAGGATAGTTTTGGTAGCATAAAAGGGGGATATAACGATTCATAGAAGAGATTAATGATATTGAAATAGAAATATAATAACTTTAAAATCATAATGAATGTAATATGTATGTATAAAAACATATCCCAACATGATATATTTGAAATAAAAAGGCATAATATAGAGTAATTTCTTGAATAAAGAGGAGGAGGACAGGATCCCTTACCTTGATAGGGTGCTTCTTAAAGCTTTAGAGGAGATTATTAAGATATTGGAGACACTGTGCGAGGGATATAGAGAGGTAATTTCTATGTAACTTCATGATCCAAGATATTTTAGTTAAGAGTAATGGTATTATTAGTGGGTTTTATAGATAAAGAGTGTAAATATTTATTAATTTCTAAACTTAGGTTTTAGACTCTATATGATAAATTAATCCAAACCACAAAAAATTCCATGGTTTATAAAAAATATGAGTGGATTTAATTATTTTGTAAGGATGAGAAAATAAATCTTTAAGATAATACCATTGGTGATGTGGAAGTGAGTCATATTTATAAAGAATTGATTTTAAAACCATAACATGTAATGTAGATTTTGGAGGACTCGTTAAGGGTTTATAAAATTAATCAAATGACTTTAAAAAATCATTTTAAATGGGAAACAAATTGGTATTTGATACTCTTTATATTATTTATTACATCACTTTTTAGATTTTATGATGTCATAACATACCGAATAATTATACCATATTTAATTTTTACTCATAAATTCGACTATCTCGAAAAATTATGAAAAAATAACAACTGGGTAATTTCAATATGTTGATTACAAAAATAAAATTTATTTTATGAAAATAATTATCTATATGTGAGAATTTGTACTTTTAAATCAAAATCCCTAATTATTATAAAATATGGGTTTCTATAATAATAGTTTTCTTACACTTATAACTATTATTTTCAGAATAATTAAAAATATTATCATTTGTATAAAAACAATTATTAAATAATAATATTATATTAAAATAATATTTATTTCATAATTATTTTAATTATTAAAAAGTGTGATTTAATTAAAACCCTTTACTTTCCAAAAATAAAATTTTGGTTCATTCATATGAAAATATAATTTTCATCAACTCATATATAATTTTATATATAAATTAATAATGAAAAGGGATAAATATAATCATTATTTTATTGTAAATAATACTTATAAACACATACTACTAGTGTCTAGATATATAACCCCTTATTACACCAATATATTCCCTAATGTTTAGGTGTGTGATGGTGGGGCTTTATTGGGGTGGATTGATGAACATAGTTTGGGTCATGATCTCGATAAGCTTCAAATTATCTCATAAATGGTTTCATTCATGCTTCAATTGTTGGATCTCATCTTAACCTTTGTCACGGTAAAATACCTGTGACACCATCTCCATCAGAAGCTCTGATAAATGTTCTTCATAAGGTACGATCCTACTAGTTGAAGCCATCATTCCTTCCTTATGTATAAATTGGAATTTATCATAAACATAAATTTACTAACCATAATTGTCACTGTATAATGGTTATGTTATCAATAATTTTGATTCTTAATGTTATTTTAAATCCAATGACTATATTTTATAATATTCCAAAATAAATACAATGTTTCATGTGTTTTTAAAAAATAAATTACTTAATAAGTCATTTATTCATTTGAAAAATAAAATTTCATTTATAGAGATTCAATTCATTACATTGACTTACAAAATTTTGTAGGAATAAAAAATCTAGTGGACATGTTGATGAAACTGGTTACTTAGGATGTATTGAGGTTATTTCATGCCTCGTTCGATTTGTGTTGATTGAAATATGTGGTAGGAATCCATGTTGTTTCTTAGTGAAAGTTTGATGAATGTATTGGGGAATTCCAAATGTAAAGTAGGACTTAGTTATGAAGCTTGAAAAGTTGATTTTGAAATGTGTGATTTTTGGGATAATACTTCAGTGAGGAAACCATTTTTATGGATAAATTAAGGAGTCCAATATAAGGATAAAATTATAAGGATATACTTCTAAAAACATGATGGTATAGTGAAATAGTAGCAGTATAGTTCAAATGATTGGAAGCTAGGTAGGCCATATATATAACAAGAAGGTGTTTCTGAAAGTTAAACCATTATATGTTTTTTACTAAAGTTTAGGAATATCTAAGTTATCATTATATGTCTAAATAAATAGAACTATTCACTAGAAGGGAAAGTTGGTGGTAGAGATACTTGACTGAATGGAGGATCAACCATGAAGATTGGTTGAGGTGGTCTTCATCCCATAGAAATTGGATGGTGGTGATATCTGGATATAGTGATTGGACACTTCTACTAAGTAATATTTGATCACTTGTGATCTATGTGTTAAGCATTGTAACCGTACAATGTTTTTTAAATAAAATAAAAAGATACACTTCCTCATAGATTAGGGTGCAACCCTAAAACACATAATCACTTGTGTTCTTATTTGACTTATGTTTCCTTCTATCATTGTTTTAATTGGACTTGTTTTATTTTTTTAGAAGGATGTTTTAGTGGTTTGATGATTTGGGAGTGGATCATATTCTAATTTTTATAAATTGGTACATGGTTTATTATGTAACATTGTATTTATTTCATAAGTTCTCATAGAGATGCATCCAATGGTTTTATCAAAATCAGTCCAAATGTTGACCCAACATATCATAGCACCCCACCATGTGTATTATATTTGTATGTGATATGGAATTTGTGGTTAACTATAATTATCCGAATTGTGTGGTATTGATATAGTTTTTTATATCATCAATGTGACTACTTTTTATACTTTTTTGTGCATACATTCACATATATATAGTGTGTGATATCTTAGGGGATCATTGGTGGTGTCATAGTGAGATTTATACTCACACTGTGCATGCATACCATAATTTAGGTGTATGATTCATTGTTCTTAATACAAGAAAGGTAAAGGTCTTTGTGATGGTTGGTTGAGCATGGGCAGTTTGAAGGGGAGGTGGAGATAATACTCAGGAAAAACTGAGTTTGTTTTAGATATTGGTGTCTCTAGACATACTTGTGTACTTCTGTATATTTTTTATCTATACAATCAAATTTATGAGGGTGGTCTAATGTATGAATTATAATAAATTAATTTTGAGTTTTAGTGGGGATAAAAGTTTTCCACACTCAAGAGAAATTAACTACTAAAATATGTTTCCATAAAATCTAACCATTCGTTTGAATTGAATATAATAAAATAAAGAACATAGCTCAAAGTTGGAAGAGGATTTTTCCCACATATTCTACATTATCCTAACAAAAATACATTTGAAGTAATAAAAAACACTTTCCTACTAGGATAATACATGGGTTATATGAACCAATTAACACTTAGGTGTGGTTATCACTATATCCATAATCCACTAAAACCATGGCGTTGATGGAAAATAGAGAATGAAAGCTATGTCTTGGAGTTTCACACTATGATCAAATAATTCACATAAAAAAACGTATAATTAAAAAGTATTTATCTACTCCATATAGTCTTTCAAGTACCCTCCTTGGACTCCCAAAATTTCATAAATTTCAGCTATAAATCAAAATGTATTACAAATATTTCAAAATTTCACAACTCCTTATAACATATCGCTCGACATAATATTAATTATTTAATGGTTAAATAATTAATATAAATGTTTGAAATTCTTTAAACATCATCACATGATATTAAAACCAATAATGATAGCTTATATGTAAGAACAAATAGTTTACATATGTTATCATATAATGCATACATTATCATGCACAAAACCTTGACATAGTGACATTCATTATGATGTGATTTACTTTAGAACTAACCACATCGTGTAAGGGTTTTTCATTAGTTAATATTTTTATCAATATCCCACATGCATAAAATTGTTATAAAATTAATAAATATTCACCTTTAATCATGAAAAATAGAACAAAATTTTAAAGCATTCCCAAAAAAACATTTTAGATATCATTAAAAACACCTCTCAAACAATCTATCATTATAATCTAAAAGTTTTATATAAAATATTCACGTATCCCCATTAGAAAAATCACTAAGTGTGGCCCCAGGAACCTATATAGTATTAACAACTATGAATTCCACGATCCATATTGTAATAAAGGATAAAATTTTAGCAAATCATCAAGGATGTTGAAGATTCAAAGTGATCTAGTATAATATTTATCAAATACATGTATCTTAATACCTATTTCCACAAAATGTATCACATATATTATACAAATAATCACTTTTTTCAAGACATATAGTAAAAAAAAGGCACATAATATGTCAATCTCATATAGCCTCAAATGCATTCTAAATTATCTAAGTAAATACTAAATGAGATAGATAAACATGTCTCATGTCATTCATCCAATAAAATGAGTACATTATATGTTATTCACTTAAATATATAAGAATATTTCATTCCACTTATCTATTTATGACCATAAAATTCCTTAATATTTCTCAATTGAGGTCCCAAATATCATACTTGTCCTATGGGAGGAAAATTATCATCTTGATTAATAAAATGCTACCACATAATAAGTATAATATCCAACCATCCCTTGATTATCTCAACATCAAGCTTGGAAAAAGTAATATATCAAAGTATGAAGGTTCACAAACAATATTACTTATTAACCTCAGATAATGTGGAATAATATGAAGCATGTATCCCAATATATCTCCGTGAAATCCATCAATTACGGGTGATACAAATTCATAATTTTAAAGGTTAATTATCATTTTATTCAATAAAATTTTCATCCCACGATAATTAATGATAAAGTTTAGATGTTTTTTATTACATTATATAATTTATATGTTATTAGAATCCTGTAAGTTTACTAAAAAATCATAAATAACCTTAAATATTTTACATATTATATATAAAAAACCATAAATAATTTATGTTTATTATATTTTATTGGTTTTATTAAACATGTTGCATCATATGTTACACTATTATAATGACCTACATCATTAAGGGTTGTAAATTCAAGTGGGAATTGTAATTTTCCTTTTTGTGTATGGTTTTTTCAAATAACTAGGACTTCGACCATGATTTTGAGCATTTAGACACCCCCAAAGATGTGTTTTTGGATAGGTTTTAGTGCCTGGTTGGTAACCCAAGTTCTTGGTAGAGCATCAGAGTAGCATTTTGGATGGTTGGGATATTGAATCAACCACTAGGAAGTAGGTGAAACCCCATCGGCTCACATGTGGATAGGGAAGTAGCCTAGTAAGATAACTAGGCTCACTGGGTAGCCAGTGGGTCTTATTTTTCTTTTATTTAAGTGGGGACCTTTTGGTATTTTTATCATGTTCAGGGTTTTGGGAATTAAGTGGTAAAGGGGATTGGGAAAGGCTATTTTTATTCATCACCCCCCTATGGACCTCTTTTTTCCTCCCTTCAAGATGGATATTTTTTTCTTATAGAGAAAATTTAAGTTAATTTCATATATTTATTCTTATGTTCTTCCTTCATCCCATTTTTCTTTAATTTCATGTGATTTCATTTAGGGTTTTATTGTCGATTCCACTATAGTAGGGTCAAATCGACTGAGATCAAAAGGTATTTTTTCTAGCTTAAATAGAGGATATCCCATGATGTAGTATGCACACTGTTAAAAGATTTTTTAGTGATGTTATGTCTCCAAGTAATTTTTTACAAGGTTTTTTGTGATGTTTGAATTAATTATGATTAATTTTGGGGGATTTTTTTGTAGCCTATATTGGGAGGTGCATCGAAAGTGTACTACACCTAGTTTCATGCAATTTCATCAATAGGTTGAGGCCTAGTGGGTATTTAGGAATTTAAACATATTTTAATTATGTTTTTAAATAAATTATAAATTATTATAATTAATTTTTTACATCATGTATGGTGATATGGTTCTTGGGGATGCCAGAAAGTCTTGGTTTGTTTTGATGCGGCTCAGCGGAGCTCGATGACGGGTTATCTCCATGTTACAAGAAGGTAGCCCCTATAATACAAAAATGTATGCATTTATATTTATGATATATCATGAATTCATACTATATGGGGTTTATGTATGTGACTTAGTGGCTAGTGGTTCCTAGGATGGATGGAATATGGTGGAAGTAGCCCTCTTTTGCCTTGAAAAAGTGCTCTTTATCAAATGGATTAATTAATGTCACTTAATAACTATGTTGTAAATGGGAGAGGTCTTGTAAAGAGTTTAAAATAGACCTATGGGGGTTCTTTGGGTGTGAGTTGATGTTTTAATAGGCTAGTTTGAGTTCCTAGAGGTAATGGAAGTCCTAGGCAGTAAGGAGTCGGGTGATAACGGATGAGATAGACATATGTATCATGAATGACTAAGAACTACCTCTTGAGAATAAAGGTGAGTCTTGATGTGTTCATAGAGTGATATGAGTCCTTTTGTAATTTTCACAGGACAATGGGGATAGGTTTACACCAAGTGAAAATAAAAGGGATCTCCCTTAGGGGATGCAATATAAGTCTCAGGTGAGGGTCTTGGGAGTTATTTTGGACTTGGAATTAGGAATACAAGGGGTTTTGGTAGGGTTTGGGACCCCATCTATTAAGGTCAGGGAAAATTATAATTTTTTGTACTATGATGGTCCATGGGTTGTGAGAATAAGAGTAATGAAGGACTTGTAAAGGTTGGACCAAACCTTGAGGAATAGGTAATAAGATCCTTTGAGCAGTGATATCACTATCATTTGAAAGATGCATGATGGTATCAATGATCAAATATCATGGGTGGTCTAGAGAACCTAGTGGATTACCTATAGATAAATTTTTTATATTTTGTGATGAGGGGATAGATCTTGAGTAAATAGTGTTTTAGGATCATCTAGTAAGTTTTTTGATTGGTTGTGGAACTTCTTGTGTCTCATTTTTCTGATGGACCTCCTCAGTGTCTATGGGAATGGGTTAGTGTGATGGGTATACCTAGTTACTATAGGTATGGGTTGATGTGATGGAAATGACTTGATGAGGGTGTTAAATCAAGTACCTTTCTGAACATGGCGTGGGTCTTTGTGCATGTAGTTGGGGCATACTCTGGGTGATGGGCTAGTGGTAGTGGAAGGGTATCTGTCCTTTACTGAAAAGGCATGGTTGACCACATCCTAGATGAGAGGGTGTGGGTTAAAATATGATATAGGACTTCTCCATAAGTGTCTTTGGTCATGGTTAAGGAACTCCCTAGGGTATGGGCTATGGTACAATGTGATTGATGATTGATGGAACCCCCAAGAGTGATTAGGAATGGGTTAAGGCATATAGATGTATGATAGTTCCTAGTGTCTATGGGTATTAATTTGAGGTTTTGGATGTCACCCTACCCAAAGTCATCAAGTACAAATAGGGAATCAGTATGATGGATAGAAGTGATTTGATTCCAGCATGGTACTAAAGTAGGTACAGTTAGGGTCAAGGTGGTCTGGTTAGCACCTAATGGCCTAATAGGCATGTGTACTTATAGAGAGTCATGGTGGCCTAGTTAGTATATGATGACCTATCAGGAAGGTTACTTTGTATTTATTTTCCTCAAGTACACACATTCATATGATTTAATATATTAAGGTTTCTTCGTGACACCCTACTAAGTTATATTATTACAACCTACATGGGTATCTCAGTGTAGGTGCAAACCTTCTGTCTAAATTTGAAGTCAAGCATGGGATGTATGGTGGATTGGGCAGAAGCATCTTGATAGGTATATAGAAATATGTAATGTGAGACCTAGGGATAGTAGTCTACCTAGGATGTGTGTGTGCATTGTATACTTTTCTTTTTCTTTTTGAATTTTGGATCATCCCAGTGGATGATCAATTTTATATCATGTATGATTGTATTATATATTTGATTGGATGTCTTTATTTATTAGTTGTACTCATATATGAATTTGTTTGGGCTATTTATTATTAAAAATTACTATAATATTGAGTTAAAGTCTCCCTAATGCATTTTTTTAGTCCCTCTCTACTATTCTATAGCCTCTAACATACGATGAGGCGTGCTTGAGGCCATATAACATCCTTGGTTAGGGAACTAATGAGTATCCTAGGATGGGGCGTTATAAAGTGGTATTAGAGATTTGTTTTGTTTTATGATTTGGGTAGATATTATATAGGTGGTCTACAAATGTGTTAGAGTCTATGATGGAAAACATAATAATGTATCAAGAACACCTATTCTAGTGGGATGTCTATATGTCCATAGGAATGGGATTTATATTCATGGAATTCAATATTATGGTTATACAATTTCACCTTGGGTGACACAAAAGGAGTTTTGGTTTATGACTTATTTTGGTTTGTGGCACTTTGCCTATTTATTAAGAGGATCATGTATGGATCTTAGATCATTGGAAATAAAGAACATACATGCATTATTATATTGACATAGGATTCACATGACATACTTGTATTTTCTATTGATTTATGATGAGAGGTTTATTTAATTAAAGTTACAATAATAACTTCTATGGTGATTTCTCATATAACTTGGAATGTCATTCTAATCATTTGAACCACAATATATTTCATTTGGTGGTGTCTCATGTGGATATTGTTGGAGGAAATTCTACCATAGGATAAATTTAGTTCCTTCATCAAGGGATGTATGGAAACCTATAGTGGGTCTGTGTGATCATTGATACCCTAGTGATGACTCGATGAGGACATGGTGTGTCAGAAAGGTGCTCTAAGGATGAGAAAGGGTTTCCCTAAGAATGATGGACCATTGTGATTTATTTATATATTTTATTTGTTATGTAAAGTGTCAATAACAACCTATATGGTGTTTTCTCATATTGCATCTTGGTGGAACTACGCTTAACTGAACTTAGTGGTCTTTTAAAACCCTAGGGGTTGTGAAAAAATGTTTTAAAAATACCTTGGGGTTTTGAAATGAAATTTTAGAGTGTTTTTTACATAGATTCTAGTTTTTTAGTTAAATATATATTATATTCCTTACCATTTTTTTCTTGGCATGTGATTTAATGTAGTAAGTTGAGATTATGGGTAAATTCTTATGGACTTATAGATGACACTCATGTGGTGGGTGGTTATTTAGTTTGACTTGGATTGTGATATACCTTGGATTTTGGGGTGAAAATGACATGTTTTTGGTACATTTTTAGTGGGTTCTATGAATGATCCTGGGTTAGAAAAAACATAAATCATAGGAGCGTGATTTGGGCTATTTGATTGAGTTTCACTAGAGAATGAAACTATTTGGTTCACGTGAGACCAACTGGGATCATGAGGAAGAACATGGTAGATTGTTCTCAGTGAATCACTCTAACATGGAAGAGGAGAGTGATCATTGGTGAGTCTTTTCAAATAATTATTTTTGTGTGAGGGTAGGTGTATGTTGGGTATACGTAGCACCTAGTTGAGTTGTGGATAAGTGAATGGGTCGTGTGTGGGTCCTTTGTGAATAGTTTGGGTTATGGATGAACCTGAGTAGTGATGCAGTGGTATTTTAGTGGTGAGATGATCATAATAATGGTGTTCTAGGGTTTTTTGAAATTTAAGATATCCTTAGATGGTGGAAAGTGACATTAAAATAGGATTGGGGTATCATGGTGCTGTTGATCCAAGGTTTTATCCCTTGACATGTGTTTTAAGGATGAATGAACATGGATATAGTGGAGTGAACCACATGTTTTTTAAGACTATTTGGTTTAGTGATCATATAATGGTGTAAGGGAATCCATATATAAGGGATAATTCCATTGGATATTGGAGAAATTCATTATGGGTAAACCAGGAACGAACGGTGTTTAATGTTAAGTGTTGGTACTCTGGTAGGAGTGAGACAGGCATGCCCAGTCCTTTTATGTGGAAATGGAAAGAGTGCGGACCATGGACATAGGTGTTGGGTTATTTATAAGAATATAATAATAATACTCCTATGGTGTGAAGAATTGTATTAGTTTTAGGTGAACGACCCTCATTTTAGAAGCGTCATGGTGTGGTGTGACCAGTTGGTGTATAGTCGAGGTGACATCATGGTATTGGTGTGAGGAATGATCTAATGTAATCTAGTTCCTTAATGAATACCAAATTCAAAATTTGGTTGAGTTGGTGGTTGGATTCAGTGCATTGGCATCAGAATCAGGTTGTTTGATCTAATCCAAGAGTGATTCAGATCAATGGTGTATCATTGTTTGAAGTAGGAGGATGCTTGGTAGAGAATTTTATTGTTAACCTGACCATGGAATCAAATTGGGATTTGGGCTTAGACTTTAGTGTGTTTGATTGAATGATTACGCAATTCCTGTAGGGTTTAAGGCTTCATGGTCGAATGTTGTGGTGGTGCATTGGTGGGTGAAACTAAGAATTTTTAGAAAAAAATCAACTAGAGGAGGTCTGATTGAGGCTTTTTCATGGAGTTGGATGTGGGGAGGTTGGAATTGCATGTGGAGAAATATCTTAAATGTGATTATTGGGTTAGTTAATTGATGTAAGTGAATTTTTGGTAGGCGATTCCTATGGTGGGGAGCATAATGGATTGTAATTGGTTCTTTCAAGCAGATACTTATAGTGAGGAGCACCATAATCCTCATAATGAATTGGTTGAGGACAACAAGGTATGTAGAAATAAATGGTTGAGGGTGATTTTTGTCTTGATGATGGCATTGGTAGTGAGTGGTGTATCATATTTTGGTGGGTATTACATTTGATGTTTATATTTGTTTAGTGGGAGTGTGATTAGAATTCAAAGATGGAACATGGTGAATTTTAGTGATTTGGTGATTGAGATAGGTCGGTGACATGGTATAAGGACTACCATAGATTATCAAGGATTAAAATAGTTATAGTGGGGAGTTTTGAATGAATCACATCATTATAGATTTTAAATTCATGTGGGAGTTTTAATTTTTCATTTGAGTGATAGTTTATCCAAATAACCGAGACATGGATCAAGGTTCTGAGCATTCATACACCCAAAATAGATGTTTTTGTATGGTGTTTTAGGCCCGTGTGGTGACCCTGTAACACCCCAAGTTTTTATGAACCTTTTTTTAATAAATTAAATTTATTTTATGAATTTCATTACTCACTACACTAAGTTAAACATTAATTATATACAAAACTAAGTTGATCTTGCACTACACATAACATCAACTTACCATTCGTTATAATCAACACTGAGTTTCTATGAAAAAACAGATTATTATTATAATTATTTAAATGAGATATTTATAACATAGATGTTAAACATAGTAATATTAATAGTAATAACTACTTTTAAATTATTATTTATAATGGTTTTATATAAATATAACATGTTTTTGGTAAAGTCTTTATATGTTTGAAAATAATATTTTCACAAATAAATTCTTTTTAGGTCTTTCTATGAATAATAATAAAATTAATTATATAAACTTTTAGAAATTTAATTTGATAAAATAACCTTCATTATTGAATTAATAGTGTAAAAATTATCTTAGGGTGAATTTTTGGTATTTTTATGAAAAACTCCATTTTTGGATGAATAGTGAAAAATACGGTTACACCTCAAAGTTCAAAAAAAATTAAACTCAATGGGGGAAAAATACACAGGGTAAATAAAAAATAGATGTCAGAAGCAGAACATGAAACTATAGAGTCAAGGGGTTCTAATGTAATGAAGTACTTGAGAATCTCCTCTAATAAGGTTCACACAAACTAGGGGAAGAGAACTAAAAGTTGGAGAAGAAAATAAAGGGTTCAACTTCATATTTTCAAGAAGCATGGAAGTCTTCCAAATTATTACCCTCATTCCATGTGTGTTGTAAGCATACCTAATTTTTTATGAGGGTCCTAAATATTCTTATATGGTAAGAAATATACCATGGAGTTTGGATTTTATTATTGAGTGAACAGTATATTGTCATCAGATCAATTTCAACCAACTCCAGTGTGATGTTACTAGACTTGAAAACCTAAAAACCCTTAAGTAATGTCCAAGACTCCACCTTAAGATAATCAACATTACCAAAAGTATCTATAAAGTAAGAAAAAAAATTACAATTAGGATCCTGAATGATACATTCCCCTTTCATGATGCCCTGATAGCATGATCCATCTATGTTATGTTTTAACCCAGTAGCACTAGGGGTCCTATGAATCCACTATCCATGAGGGGTCCTCCTATAACTAAGGATGAGATGGTACATGTTCATTAATAAAGGATTAATCGAGGTAACCTCCTCCCAATGTCTCAAGAGAGTACCCAGGTCGTAAACAGCTCATCGGTTTCTGGCAGTGAGATCCATCACTGAGCTTGATGTACCTTCAGTTTGGGATTTATTCTAAGCCTCCAAGATAACCCAATAGCCATAATATAAAAGTATAGTGTGTTCCTTATTCTCTGATTAATTCCTTTACACTCTCTAAAACCATCTATAGATGAAGTTGAAACCTTATAGAACTGGATATGACAACCTAGTGAACACGCAAAAATAATTCCATATTATATTTTCCCACTCTCCTTTGAAGAATAAATGATCGATCACATTAGTATTCAAGTGGTTGAAACAAACACATTTTTAATATATATTTATACCTTTCCTCTTCACCTACTCATCATACATAATTGTATGGTTATGTAAGATCCATATGAGGAAATTTTACTTTGGTGGGAGTTATTTACACCATAGGATATGACCCCAGATGTCATGATTTGAAGAGTATTCTATCACTAAATTTTATGAATTAACCATAAAGTATCCTAAAGAATACATTGTGAATATACACTTGTCTGGATCTTCATTTAAATTTATGAGGCAGAATACATCCTTCTGAACTTTGTTTAAAACCACATGGGTGAAGGCATGATACTCGCATGCTTGTTTGAATGATCAGTCAGGGGGTGGGAATCTGGGAAAACCAATCATGCTACTTACCCATTTTTCATACCATAAGTTGATGATACCATTTCCAATTATCCATTGAACATGATTCTAAATATGATGGATTTGCATTTTAATAATTTTTAACGTATTTTAAGAGTAACATATAAGAAACCTCATATTATTATTGTACTTCCCCATAATAAAATTAGCCTAGAAAGTGAATCCTTCAAGAACCTCCCAAGAAATCCTAGCACGAAGGCATTGCATCATGTCCTCCATGCTCCTAACACAAACACTACTATATTATATAGGATAATCCATCCTATCCTATGAATCCTAATGATATATTCCCTCTGAGTGGTATTCCCAGATCAAAGAGGTTTGAATTTTCCAAATTCTCCTGATGACTTCCTTTGCAACTTGAAGCACTGAGAGAATATGCATTGGGATAGGTGTAAAAACACTGTTGATGAGAGTGATCCAACCACAAAAGGATTTAAATTCGTTCTTCCATTTATTTGTGAAATATGTTATCTTTATGACTAAATTATCCTGATGTTGGATGAAAAGACATCTATAAAAAATAGGATATCTTAAGTATTCTATGGGTAAGATCCTTCCGTGAACTCCTATTCTAGATTCATTGCTTCTCACTCACCTCTCTAAGTATATTCTTAAAATATAGACACTAAATTTTACATGATTGATCATTTTTTCACTCCACTTTCAATACTCGTTGATAATTGTGTTGATACCATAAATAGATTTTGAGGTTACATTAATAAAAAGAACTATATCGTCTGCAAACATGAGATGATACAACCCTATAAGTTGGATCTATAATGAAAAGGTCATATATTCCCTACTCTCATATTTTTATTTATGAACCTACTGAGATCATCTTGTTTTGATATTGAAAGTATAGTCTATATGGGGTCACCTAGTCTTAATCCATGCACCAATTTAAAAAAATGAAATTCTTACCCATGAAAATGATTGAGAACCATTGAGAGATAAAACATATAAATATCATATCAATACTCCAAGAAGAGAATCACATGAAACTTATAACATTTAAGATGAAACCCTATTAAATATTTTCATAATCTTTATCCATTTCTACTTTAATGGTGTTGTTGGAACCTTTAGTTTAATTATTGATGTCAACTATCATTTCTTATGACAGATTGATTTCCCTGTGAATAGATTTTCCCCTTACAAAACCATGTTTCTCCTAGAATATCCAAGATTATAGGTTCACTAATAGACTCTTACTGATACCACTAGAAATATCTTTATAATGTAAGTTACACATGTTTATTGGCCAAAATTCCTTGAGGAAGGTCAGGTACTTAACTTTGGGGATCATTACCAAGGTGGCTGCACAAGCCATCCTGGGGAGATTTCCACCTTGAAAAAAAACTTACATAGCTTTAACCAGATTAGTTTTTATGATGTTTTAACAAGATACATAGAACAACCCTTTAAATTAATTCAGGCCTCAAGCACTCTATGGATTAATATCAATAACTGCTTCCCATGTATCTATTTCATTGGGAGTATATTCGAGGAGTATATTGTAGGTATATTACACCACATTGGGAATAATATTAATAATTTAGAGTAATTATAGGAAAACTCATCCTTCATGGAGGGGTTAGGGCCTGCAATAATATATTCATTTCCCCTTCATTCATTAACTTAAACTTGGACTTCTCTCGAGCATACCATTCAATCATCAAGAGACTCTCTTTGAGAATAAATTTTTTGTTTTGAAGAAAACTTAAATAATCATTATCTCATCCTTCTTCCAGTTGTCATTCCATTTGTTCAATTTCAAGATTCATCTTTTCTAATTTTTTGAAGGAGGAGAGGTGATTATAACTCCATGAATACATGTCCTTCTTCAATCTCCTCATCTTATTGTGCATCTGAACCCATTTTGGTCCATGTGATGGGTTGGACCACCATAACCGAACATCCTGGTGAATGTTTGGGTCTGAGGACCAGTATATTGAGAAGAATAATATCGATATCCCTACATTCATAGTTTCGAATATCACAATGAGGGGATATTTTTCTGAAAAATCATGGATGAGGTTCAAGACCATGGCTTTGGGAAATGTGTAAATAACTTGGAGGTAAGAAAAGCATATGTCCAAACAACATTAGGTATGTTGGATCCTTTTTTATTATTGTACCATGTAAATTTTACCCCATAAACCCCATATACAGAAAACCATTAAGAGATAAAAATAAGGAATATTTGATTCTTGATTTCATATATAATTTCCCTCATTTTTTCTTATATGGATCTAGTATAGTGTTGATGTTTCCACCCACTAGCCATGTCGATTTCCCTAGGTTAAAGAAGCTATGGTCCTTCCATAAAGACTCTCACTTGTAAGGGTCATATTTGGTTTTAAAGATTAATTAGATAAATTTTAATCAATTAATAAAATTTAGGTCATTGGAACCAATTTCACAATGAAATTGGATATAAAAATAGTTCAATCATTTAAAAATTTTTACTTAAAAAAAACTGATGTCATGACACATCTGTGAGATTAATTTTAAATTAATTTCTAATAATTATGTGATTAGAATTTGAAAAAATGGATTATATATTTATAAAAATAATAATTTATAATTTTTAATAATTTTAACTTAGTTTTTGACGAATAATGTTAGTGAAATTAATTAAAATTAAATTCAGTGATTAAGGTAAAAACAAGTTTACTTAGTGCTTAAACATTAACTTAAGAGAAAAAATACCCTAGACACTTTTCCAAAAATCCATTGTCTATCCATATTTAGACTATATCACCTCTTTTATAAAAAATATATAGTTATTTTAAGAACATTATGTAAGTGATACCTCTCAATATTTTTTACCTTTTATATTTATAATAATGAAACACCTCTACTATAAAAGGTCACTCACCCCCCCCCCCCCACACACAGACACCTCACTTCCTCACACCTCTATATCCATATGTCACATCAAAATCCTGAGACAATAAGATATAAACAACCATACTATCATCCTATAAGAATCCCTTTGAGTAGAAACCCAACCAAGGAATCCCTTTGGTGAAAAATAAAAGGAGTTGTATGAAAAAGAAGTAACATTCTTCAACGTGCATTTCTGTTTTATTTATTTCTCCACCCATTCAGTTATTATTATTATTATTATATTATTACATAAAAATTAATTATCCTAAATATAATGATATTTTTTTATTCTATGTTTTTAACATACACCTACACAAACTTCCATCAAATGGGTAACAAAATTACCATTCTTGTGTATGGAGGACTACCGCCTAGTGAAATGATATCGTTCATTTTTCCTCTACCACCTATCATTATTTGTAATTATGATTAACATAATATCTTTATATGATATAAATGATATTTATGATCTATTTATGCTTCTATAATTATTATATAAAATATTCCTTCATGATTTAAATTTTTTATAAATAAGATAAATTTGTTTATAGATGTGTGGACTACCGCCTTCTTAAAGTAATGTGATTCATTCACACATTACATGGAAGGTATTAATTATGGATTTAGTAAAATTATATGATATATAAGAAATAATAATTATAATATAATTATAATATATATATATATATATATATATATTTCATTTAATTCCTTTCTTTTAATATGATAATATAATGGAAACAACGTTCATGCATACATACGACCTACCATCTCCATAAATCATGTATTACTTTTCATAATTATATATTTTATAGATATTTATTAATATTTATATAATTAATATATTTTTATTTAAATAATGTTTTACATTCTAGATATAAGTAAATAATGATCGATCAAGAATAAAAAATCAAAACATATATGAAAAAACGAATATTACATGAAATGTAACAATAACATGAAATTGTTAGTGAATGGGTAATATAAAGTCATAATAAAATAATATATATTATGATATATAATAATATGGTTATGTGGTATATTTTTAATAAACTTATACTTATTATATAGGTGGTTTTAATGTGTACAAATAAATTCAAGACTTCAGGTAAGGGTTTTCTCATCTCACTTGTATTTCTGCGAGATATATGTTATATTCACCAGTTATTCATGTTGTGTGATTCATATGCTGCCCTATGAAAATTTATATCATGAATTTACTTTATTTAATGATATTAAAAGTTTCAATTTATGTTATTCTTTCATGTAGATCATGATTCAAAAGTTTCTCAAGTAGTAAAGGGATTTCTAGTCTCACCTTTATTTCTGTGAGACTTATTCCTTATTTACTGCCCATTTATTTTGTGTGGTGCATATACAACCCATGAATTTATTATATTATTAATATAATTAAATTAATTGTAATTTAAATATCCATTTTATTATAATTATTCATTGTGTTTTATGTTTCAAAAGTTACCAAATCGATAAAGTAAGTTTGTCTCAATTTTTCTTCATTGAGATACAAGCCATGTTATGCACCTATATTTTTATATGAGGTGTATATACTTCCATTTGAAATTTTATATCATGAATATCCTTATTTTAATAATATTTTAATCTTCATGAAATTTTATTATTTCTTGGGATTATAATTCAAAGTTACCAATGTGGTAAAAATTTATTGCTATAATCTCATCATTTATCAGGATTATGTTTTATTATATTTACATTGATGAAATAATATAATTCATCTCTTAATAAATCTCATTAATTTTCTTATCCTATAGTTATTCATGATATATTCAAGTAATTTTTATATTTGACCACTATTTTTTGTTGAATATAATTAAGAAAATATTTTCAGAAAATCTGACTTTATTTCTCTTTTTGGTCAAAAATATATGTTCTTAAAAAACCATTTCTTCTAAAAATGTTTTCAAAAATGTTTTTCTATAATTTTTAAAAGAAATTTTTACACATGTTTTACCTTTTTATTCAAAATTGTTTTTAAAATTAATCACCTTGTTTTTTTACAATCAAGGAACTTTTCTAAACTTTTTACAGTGAAAACAGAATGTTCAGCATGTACGGATTTACCCACTATCATGATCATAATTTCCTTGAAGATTCATTTGAAAATTTAAAAGGTTATTTTTAAAGAAAATATTTTTCCTAATACTCTATTAATTAAATTTTTTAAGTGGTTTTCAAAGGAAAAATATTTTTAAAGTTTTTTTATTTTTAAAAAGTGTTTTAATTGATTTTGAAAGATTCCTTTATAAATATTCAAGGTTATTTTCAGTGTAAGGTTTTAAAAATGTTTTTATTCTTTTAAAAATAATTAAGAGAAAAGAATGTTTTTTAAAGAAATGTTTTAAATTATTTTTAAATATTACTTTATAATTTTTTAGGTGTCTTTCAAAGAAAAGAATTTTGAATGTGATTTATTTATTAAAAAGTGATTTTCAAAGAAAGGTTATTTTCTTTAAGAAATGATTCATGTGATCTTTAAAAATACTTACCCATCTAAGTTGACATACTTTGGTATAGTTTATTCTTTACTGGGGATATGATCTAAGGACACTATTCTTATTCTTTATTTTAATTATTTATGTTAAGATGATAAGGTTTTTATGAAACTCATATCTCTTCCACGGGTTATACCATGATAAAATGATTATAAAACCCGATTCATTTCATGGGTTATTCTATAATGAAATGATTATGATACCTGTCTCTTTTTCAAAAGTAATGATATGATGAAATCATTATAATACCCATTTCCCTCCAATGGTCCAAAGGCCATCATTTTTTTATTAATTTTTGATAATACACCTTTTAAGGGGTGAGGTTGAACCCTTACAAGGCCTGTAGGCGTAAGTATTACATGGATTGTTGGCCTTAGAATAATTAATTTCATGCAGGCTTCAAACATTACATATAAACTAGAATAACTACTTAGAACTTCTCCTCACCAGCATCTTCGTCGTGAAATCAGCTCTCCACCTTCACATGGCTATTCGTCTAGGCTTTTTTGTGCATGCACAGACTTGTTCCGATGGTAGGTTCCATACCCTTTAATTCTTGTAATCCATTTATATTCTGCTATGGTGAAAGCTACTTGATCTTCCTCCTTCTAAATCTTGTTCCTTGTAGTTTTTCTGGTTTTTATCTGCACTTAAGGTGGCATGAAGTCCTTGAGGTGGCCCAAAGGCCTTACTGACCCGAAGGCCCAAACATGGGAATATTCCCAGATGATACAGTGCCAAACAGTGCCTGCTACAGTTCCCGCTATAGTACTTTCTATAGTTCTTCGTAGTTCCTACTACAGTACCTACTACAGTTCTATATAGTTCCTATTATATTACCTACTACAGTACTACTACAGTAACCCAGAAATTAGCCTCTACTGGGGTTTGATCTCGGGTCTCTTGGATGCACTTAAGGAGTCCTCACCAACTGGGCTGAGGCTCATGTTCTATAATACCCATTTCATTTCATGGGTTATGATATGATGTTTGTGAAACTTGTAACTTTATATGGGTCATGATTTGATGAACTTTTTATTATCTTATGGCATATTCATGTATGATTTCTTTATGTGATGGGTAAGAACTATATATCCCTCCAATGTATTGGGTAATGATAAATATTTTATGAGGATATAGGGTATAAGGTAGGGAATCCCAATCTTAATAAATGGATGGTACATAGGAGGGAATACCAATCACAAAACGAACAAAAGGGTGCACGGGAGTGAATACCAAACCCAAAATAAGAAGGTATATGGGAGGGAATCCCTAGACCAAAACAAGAGGGTACATGGGAGGGAATCCCAATCTTGAAAGAAGAGGGTGCACTAGAGGGCATCCCAAGCCTGAAATAATAGGGTACACAGGAGGGCATACCATGCCTAAAGTAGGTACACAGGAATTATCCAAAGCCTAACATGTTATGAAGTTCTTGGTAGGTATTCTTGACCTAGGATTTTTTTATGATTATATCTATGACACAATTCCATGTCTTATTCATCTATTATGCTCTCATGGATTATGCTCTAGATTCTCTTATGATTTGTGACTTATGATATTCCAATCTTTATTCCATGACTATTTATTATGATATTTAATATGAAAAATATGGTCTTATAATGTTATGATCATATTCTCATACCCTTATTTTCTTGTTATAGTAACATATAACCCTTTTTTACCCTTACTAACCATCTAAGATCACTCCTTTATTATCTTTCCTTTCCCTAGGTTACGAAGAAAAGTATTAAGTAGGATTACTAAAAGGGGAAGATCGTTAAGGGAGATGTTGAAGATATTTCACCAAGTTAGAATACTTTAGTGATATCCCTATGAGTATTTCTAAGTATATTTTTAGGTATTTCTCTAAGTATAAGTCTAAGGATGAGTTAAAATATAGGAAAATGTCCTAAATTTTTTGTAAAGGATAGAGTTATTGGTTTCCAAGAAATAAATCCCTATATGGAAACTAAAAGTGGATGTGTCTTTGGAATATATGTACATAAGGGTTACAAACCCAAAAAAAATCTATTGAGCTAGATGTGATCAAGAACTGGTGTACAACAACGGGCCTTTCTACACACCTATTTTGAAAATCCATGGGAATATGCTATGGGAATTCAAAAACTCTTTATGAACCATCATGAAGGATTTAAATATATGATAACTATGAATGACCTAGTATAAACCTTAGGTTCTATAGATTAAAAATGAAGTTGTCATGATTTAGAAATCCTATAATTTTTTTTAGGATTATGTGGTTCCCCACTATGATGACTGTTTCTTACTCTATTCTTTTAGGTTTTAGTTAATGGATGGAACTTGAAGGAACCTTGTTAATGAGAAATTCAATGGAAAATTAAATAATTATCCTTATAAGAAACTTATTGTTAGGGGATATGGAATGGAAAACATAATTTTTATGCTCACATAAATTTACCATGTTGTAAATCATGGTGATCAAAAAAACAAGAAAGGGAGGGAGCAATGTTCTGTTCAGTCCTTCATGAGGTAACTCCCACCTTATTTTAGTGGTTTTGTTGACCCATTAGTGGATGATAAATGGATCAATACCGCTAAAAATATATTTTCCATTCTCTGGTGTTCAGAGCATGAAAATGTTACTCTGGCGATCCACCATCTAGAAGGTGAAGTAGATCAATGGTGGAATATTATTAAGAATACGAGGTGAAAATATAAAATTGACTCCACATATTGAGAAAAGTTTAAGAAATTATTTTTCAATAAGTACTTTCCTCGTATTATTCATATGAATATAGAAAAGTAATTCAAATATCTTGAGTAGAAGGTTGAGGTATTTTTTGTTCTTATAAAGAAAATTTTTTAAAGATTGTGATGTAATCTATGGGTATTATCATCCAAACTAAAAGAAAAAGTAATTGATACTTTGGTGGCCTAAAACCTAGTATTATAAATACCTTGTATATAAGATACTTTAGAATCTATGAAGAATTTTTTTCAATGTACTATCAAGGTGTAAATGGAGGTTGGATTTTTTGTATCAATCAAATGGTTTTGATAATAAAATAAAGACATAGTTTAAATGAAAATATAACAACCCTAGAGAAAATAAAATGATCCTTCTATCATGTATAAAGTGTGGGAATAAACATGGAGGGAATTTTCTTAAGGTGACTACTAAATTTTTTGAGCATGGAAGGTAAGGTCATCAAGTGGATAAATGTCAAAGTAATGGGAAGAAGTGAGATAATTATGTGAATAATGAGAAATCCCCAAATAATGCACCTCTCATACTTCAGTGTTTCAATTGAATGGAGTTTGGCCATTATGCTAAATATTTCCCCAATCCAAAGATTAATGTGGATGATAAGATGCAACAACTTCTGATGAAAAAGGACAAAGGTAAATATTATACAATCACAATGGATGAAGTGAATCATGATAATTTGGTCACACTTATCCTCCCCTCATTATTTAGGAATTTCATGTTTCATTTTGTAGGATTAATCCCTCTAAAAATATTATTGTTCATCCTTTAGTGATGTTTAATGTGATTATCTACCTCGATATGGATTTTGGACTAATAAAATCACAATTAATTTCCTATTAGTGCAAGGATGAACCCAAGTTTCCAATAAAAATGTTTTTGGTATATGATAAGAGCATATTTAAGTAATAAAGGGTGAAATATATTTTGGAAGGGTTATAAGGTTAACCATTTATAGAATTATTTAAGTTAAACATTGGTTGAGGTTTTATATATTTAAGGTATTATCTCACCAAATGAGGATTTATTCATATTAGATAACTTGTGCTAACCTTTTGTTTTGACAATACCTTAAGAAAGACATAATGGCTTTTCACTCTATCCATGGGTATCATGATCCATTAGTGCTTTTGGGTTAACAAATTCACCTTAATTTCTTAGAGTAATATATGAAGTGAAAATTGATCAAGGAAGAACCAAAGGGTTAGACTTTACATATAAAAAGGAATAAAATAAAATAGTATATTTCCTTATGTTCCTAGATAGTAAAATAATTCCTCAACTCTGGGAAAAGGATATTGAAAAATATTTATCCTAATACCATAATTTTGTTTGACCCAATGGTCTTATAAATCATCACTAATTTATGGATTTTAGGCCCTTAACTTTATATTGATCATTAAATTTCTTGTGATAAATGACCTCAATCACACTCTATAATTATTATGCTTTCCTTTATATCCAATCTTCCCTCCCAACCTATGTTCGCCTATACAAAAACCTAGTTATGAGTTACTTTGGGTAACCATTATTGTTTTAAATTTTCCTTTATAAAGGAAGTTTTAGTATTCATTTTTACGATGTGGGTTTCTATGAAAGGAACTTTCAAGTATTAATCATTTTATAACCCAGATGAATTTCAAGGGTTAAATATATTTTAAGGGGGTTTAATGTCACACCCTGGGTTTTTCTGAACATTTTTTTGAATAAATTAAATTTAATTATTGTATTTAATTTCATGCTATTCCACGGTAAACATTATTTATACTCTATACTAATTTTTTTAAAGGTAAGGCAATTTCTCTATATTAAATAAAACGAGGAAGTAAGATAGATGGAGGGGAATGGGGTCATACAAGACCTAATGCCATCATTCAAAATAATTTAGTTCAATAATAAAAACCAATTGGATTATATTCATCATAATCCCAATCAGACTCATCCTCTAATGGACTAAAAATATTACCTTGAACATTTCTTCTTCTTGAGTTGGATATAGTTCTCATTGTGGGTTTCATGTGCGATTAGTCCTTCCTTGGTCTTGCCTTCTTCAAAGGTGTAGAAAGAAAAACCTTCAACAATCACCTTTCATTTATCAATAGAATCTTGATAATATTTTTTCTTTATTGATTCATCATTATACATGTCATTCTAGTTTCCCAAAATTGTGTTTAAGTTTCACTACACATTTAGTTCATTAATAAACTTATAGCCTATAATATCATATCCACAAGCAACAAAGTCAGTAGAATGAGGAAAAAACTCCATAGGCTTCTTCTATTCATGTACAGCAGAACTATAGGAGACAATATAAAGCCCTGCCTGTTAAATATGCATGTCACCAGATATTTGTATCACTGTATCCTGACAATGAGGCTCTTCCTATTGATTTTTCACACTGTCAGGATATAGATCATCCTGCTTCTGAACTGCATTAGCACCAACAGTATTAATCTCCTATATAACCCCTTGATCTTCAATCACATCCATGTGGATATCAGCATCTTCCTTGCTTTCTTGTAGAGTGCTAGAGGATCCTGCCTTGCATTGCCTTTTTTGTAACTTCTTGAATACCTGTTGGTTGTGACCCTTGATAGAACAAAAATTACGAGTATCATTCCTAAAACAGTTTTCCTTTTTGTGTCCAATATACTGAAAATCCGAGAAAAATGATCGTAACTTCTCATATTTAATCTTCATATTATTTCATCATTTTAATTGGAAATCATAACCTGATCATCCATATTAGAATTGAGATCGATTTCAACTAAAATCCTGGCATAATATCCAGAACTATCCATCTCTATATTTCTATCCATTTTGATAGGATTTCCCACACCCAAAGAAATATCAAAGAGGATGCGAGGGTGCCGCTAAATCCAATTCAAACCCAAAATACTAATCCATACCTGAACTTTGGATTTTTATTAATGGAGAATGGATTGAAAAATAAGTCCCATTCTTGAATGGTAACCAATCCTGGATTAAGGGAAACAGAGTTGAACCCCCATACATGGAGTTTTAACTCCTCATTCGGGAAGAGGAAATGGAAAAATACCTTTCCTATTGAGATACATCTGAAATTGGGGAAACCCCAAACCTTATTGAGTCTTGCCGAAAAATCAGATACCTTCAAAGGCTTTGACCCAACTGGCAAAATGAATTGGTCAAGAATCGAAAAGCGGGAAATCTTATACCTGTCAGCAAGAGCTTCATAATTAGCTTGAACATGAACAATATTACCATTGAGGATAATCCTTTCCGGAGAAAAGTCCTTCAGAGATTCAAAATGCCTCCTTCTTGTATCTTTATATCCCACGGTACCTTGACGAACATCACTCATTGACAAGGGTTCCTTGGAACGATATAGTAGGTGGGAAGTCCCCCCAGAAAAAAGATTAAACTCGAGATCGTGAGGAAACACCATCTGCGAGAAACCCTAGCTCGGACCATCGTCGCCACAGAGGCTCCCAAACCCCCCATCCACCTGTACACTAATTTAAGCTTTCACTACATGCAACATTGGATTAACTTGCGTTACACGCAATACTGAGTTTCTACGAAATAATATTTTATTTTTAAAATTATTTAAATGAGATAGTTATAACATTGAATTTAAACATGGTAATATGAATAGTAAACAAAGTATGTAAATATTGTTTATAATGGTTTTATAT
This sequence comes from Viscum album, assembly GCA_963277665.1. Taxonomy (NCBI): domain Eukaryota; kingdom Viridiplantae; phylum Streptophyta; class Magnoliopsida; order Santalales; family Viscaceae; genus Viscum; species Viscum album. The sequence continues at coordinate 1,118,286,870 of OY728158.1, forward strand.
AAATAAAAAATATTTTTGGTAAAGTATTTATATGTTTGAAAATACTATTTTCTCAAATAAAGTACTTTAAATGTGCTTCAATGAAGAATAATAAAATTAATTTTATAAATTATTATAAAATTTAATTTGAAAAAATATAATTTATTTTTGAATTCATAATTTCAAAATTATCTTAGGGGTCATTTTTTGGATTTTTCAAAAAAACATCATTTTTAAATGAATAGTGAAAACTATTCAATTTTAATTCAAAACTGCTTTTTCATCTAATTTATTTATAATTTTAAATCATATTTTAATTTTTTTAAAGTGTAATTATACCAATTTTACATAAATTAATAAAAATTAGTCCATTATAACCAATTTCACATTGAAATTTTATATAAAAACATTTCAATATTTTAAACCGTTTCACTTAAAAACTCACAACACGCCTGTGGGATTAATTTAAAATTAAATTTTATCACTTTTATTATTATCATTTGAAAAAATTGAATCTATATTTTTAATAATCATAATTTAAAATGTATAATAATTTCAACTTAGTTTTTTACCAAAAATATTAATGAAAGTGATTAAAATTATTTATAGTGATTAAGGTAAAAAAAGGTTTATTTAGTTGTTAAAATTTATCTTAAGGGCAGAAATACCTTTCAAATATGTCCAAAATATATTTTCTAGAAATATTTAAACCATATACTCCATTTTATAGAAAATTGGGAATTATTGGGAGCACGTGATGTAAGGTAGACCTCTCAATATTGTTTACCTTTTTATATTTACAAGAATGTCACTCCTCCACTATAAAAGGACAAACCCCCACCCCTCACTTAATCACACATATCAAGTCATTTGTATCATATAAAACTAGCCAAAATAATCTACCAAAATCTATCCTATCATCCTAGATACCACACTTTGGGCAGAAAGCCAGCCCAGGAAACCCATTGGTGCGAACCAAAAGGAGTTACCTAAAAAAAGAGATAATGTTTTTCAATGTGAATTTCTATTTAATTTATTTATCCATCCATTAATTTATTATTATTTTGTTATTAAATAACAACATAAGTATCCTAAATATACGAATATTTTTTTATTATAATTTTTCTACCATCACCTACACACACTTATATTAAATAGGAAACAAACTTATCGTTTGTGTGTACAGAAGACTATCATTTCATGAAACATTGTCATTAGTTTTTCCTTTACCACCTCTCATAGTTGGTAATTATGGTGAACATAATGTTTTTATATGAAATAATTTATATTTATGATTTATTTATTCTAATTTAATTATTATATAAAAAATACCTTCATTATTTCCATTTTTGTAAATACGGCAACTTTGTTTGAGGGTGTGTTAGCTACCACCTCCTCAAAGCGATGTGATTCATTCACACTCTACATGGAATGTGTTAAGGATGAGTTATTTAAGAAAACATTATATATATGAAATAATAATTATAATTTAATGATAATATATATATATATACATATATGTCATTTACATTATTTCTTTCAATACAACAATAAAACGGAAACCACATTCATATATACGCACAGTCTACCTTCTCCAAGAATGGTGTATTCCATTTCATATTTATATATTTTATAGATTTTTATAAATATTTATATAATTAATATATATGATATTTAAATAATGTTTTACATTATTTAAATAAGTAAATAATGATCTAATTAATAGGATCAATAATAAAAATTCAAAACAAATACGAAAAACAAAGAGAATATTACCCAAAACATAACATTAACATTAAATTGTTAATAAATGGGTAATATAAATTCAAAATAAAATAGTATATGGTATGATATATAAGAATATTTTTCTTTGGTATATTTATAATACACTTATACTTATTATAAAGTTGTTTGTAACATGTATGAAGAAAGTCAAGACTTAAAGTAATGGTTTTCTCATCTCACTTTTATTTCTGTGATATATATGCTATATTCACCACTTACTCTTGTTGTATAGTGTATATTCTGCCCTATGAAATTTTATATTATTAATTTCCTTTTTTTAATGATATTATGAGTTTCAATTGATATTATTCATTCATTTGGATCATGATTCAAAATTTACTCATGTAGTAAGGGGATTTGCAGTCTCACTTTTATTTATATTAGACTCAAGCCTTATTCACCACACATTTATTTTGTGTGGTGTATGTAATGACCATGAATGTATTATATTATTCTTATAATTTAATATATTTTTATTTAAATATAAATTTTATTATCTTTATTTTATGGGATTTTTGGTTTAAAAGTTACCAAATCGGTAAAGTAATTTTTTTCTGAATTTTTCTTCTTTAAGATATAAACCATGTAATACAGCTATATTTTTCTATGAGGTGTATATAATTCCATTTTACATGTTATATCATGAATATAATTCTTTTAATTATATTTTAAGATTCGTGTAATTTTTTTATTTCTTGTGGATTATGATTCAAAGTTACCAAATTGGTAATAGTTTATTGCTACAATCTCATCATTTGTAAGGATTTTTTTGTGATTACTCTTCAACTGATGAAATATTATGATCCATATCTAAATAAATCTCAGGAATTTTATTCTCATATTTTTATAACTGATATCATCAAGTAATTGTGCCATTTTCCCACTCTTTGGTACTTAATATAGTTAAGAAAATGTTTTAAGAAAATCCGACTTTATTTTTCTTTTGGATCAAAAATATGTGTACTTCGAAAACCATGTTCTCTAAAAATGTTTTACTATGAGTTTTAAAAGAAAATTTTACCCATGTATTATATTTTTAGTCTAAATTGGTTTTAAAATGAGTCTCATTATCATTTTATGATCAATAAAAATTTTAAAACATTTTACGATTCAAAAGGAATATTCTTCATGTATAAATTTACCAACCGTCATGGCCATCATTTCCTTGAAGATAACTCTAAAAGTTTAAGAGGTTATTTTTAAAGAAAACTTTTTCTATCATACTCTGTAAATTAATTTTTTAAAAGTCTTTTTCAAATAAAAAAAGTTTTCAAAAAACTTTTTATGTTTAAAAAGTGTTATAAATTATTTTCAAAGATTCCTTTATAAGTCTTCAAGGTTATTTTCAAAGTGGAAGGTTTTTAAAATGTTTTATGATTTAAAAAGAGAATTTTTTTTAAATAATAAAGGAAATTTTATTAGGAAATGATTTAAATAATTTTTAAAATTTACTTTATAGGTTATTAAGTGGCCTTTTAGAGAAAATTATTTTTAAAATGATTTATGTTTTAAAATTTGATTTTAAAAGAAAGGTTATTTTCCTTAAGAAATTATTCATGTGATCTTTCAAAATCATTCCGATATAAGTTTACACCCTTTGATGTAGATTATTATGTATTAGGTATATTATAAAATAACACCATTATTATTCTTTCTTTAAATGGTTTATATTAAAATGATAGGTTTTATTATGAAACTCATATCTCTTATATGGGTTATTCCATGATAAAATGATTATAAAACTTGCTTCATTTCACAGGTTATTATATAATGAAATGATTATAAGACCTATCACTTTTTTCAAAATTTATGATACGATTAAATGTTCATAATACCCATTTCATTTAATGGGTTATGATATGATTTTTATGAAACTCGTTTCTTTTTATGGGTCATGATATGAGGAATGTTTTTGTTATCTTGTAGAATATGCATGTATGAATTAATTATGTTATGTGTGGGACCTATATCTCTATACAATTAATTGGGTAATTATAAATATTTTATTTGGTAAAAGGGTACACCATAAGTAATCCCAATCCTGAAACAAGAGGGTATATGGTAGGGGATCCCAAGACCAAAACAAGAGGGCAAACAGAAGGGAATTCCAAGCCCAAAACAAGGGGTACATGGGAGGGCATCCCACGATTGAAATAAGAGCTTACATGGGAGGTCATACCACACCCAAAACAATAGGGTATACGGGAGGGCATCCCAATCTTAAAAAAAGAGGGTACATGGGAGGGTATCCAAATCCAAAATTAGGTACATGTGTGATTAGCCCAAGAATAACATGTTATGAAGGTCTTGGTAGGTATCCTTAACCTAGGATTTTCAATGATTATGTATATGAAACAATTCCATGTCTTATTCCTCTATTATTATCTCATGTATTATTCGATTTATTCTCTTATGATTCATGCCTTATGAAGTTCTAGTACTTATTCCATGACTCTTGATTATGATCTTCGATATGCAGGTTATGGTCTTCTAATTTTATGATTATATTCTCATATCCTTATGATCATTTTACGCTTACATATCTCCCTTGTTTACCCTTACTAAGTATCTAATCTCACCCCTTTCTTATGATTACTTTACATAGGATATGAATAATGTTTTTAAGTAGAAGTAATAAAAGGGGAAGATCTTTAAGGGAAATTTTTAAGATATTTCACCAAGTTAGAAGATTATGTTTCGAAGTTTCCAAATACACTTAACTATTACGGTCCTTCGAATTTTTTTTGTAATGTGATGAATATTCATATAAAATGATGTAATATCCATGTATTTTATGCCTAGTTCACTATATACTTAAGGTATTGGTAGGATGTTAAAGTAACAATCATGGTGGTCGGGTTCCTACAATTTCCAATGGCTAGCCGATGGGCAAGGAAATTGCCCAGTAGGATACCTCGGATCACCCTCTTGCCAATGGGGCCAGGTGGATTTTTTAAATTGGGTCCTTTTGGTCTTTTTTGTTATATATTTCATGTTTAATTTGTTAAAGGGGATTGGGAGAGTCTATTTTTGATACCCCCCTCTTTTTCACTTCTTTGGGCCCCCTTCAAGAGGGGTGGTTTTTTGTGTGTTTTGTTGGTGATTCTAGTTAATATAATATATTTATTATTAAATTATTAATTATTTTCACTTCCTTATGATTTAATGTTGGTTTATTTAGGGTTTTTATATTTAATCCATAGGATCATGGTGGAATTTATTGAGATATAAGGGGCTTATTCTCAACTTGCATAGAGTATATCTTGAGATTCATTCTATACTATGTTAGAAGTGTATTTAGTGAAGGTACATTGGTAAATGATTTACCCATTGGTTTTTGGTGAAATTGAAATTAATCAAGCATTTAATCAGGAATAATATTTTGGTCTTTTGTGAATCCTAGGCCCAGAGGTGTGTCAGGAGTGAACTGCATCTGATTGGTTGCGATTTTGACGAGCAGTTGATTCCTAGTGAGTATTTAGGAATTTATGTTTATTTTAATTATTTTTTTAATTAATTATAAAGTATTATAATTAATTTTGGATTAAATGTGGCATGAGTTAGGTGTATGGGGGTTTGGGGGAGGCTTGGTTAGTTTGGATGAGGCTCAGCGGAGCTCGGTGAACGGTTAACTCCATGTTCTATATAGGTGGTCCCTGTAATAAAAAAAACCATATGCATGTTTATTTATGATATTTCATGTATTCATACTTAATTTGGTTTACTAAAGGTACATAGGGACTATTAGTGACCTAGATATATGGAATATAGTGGTAGTAAGCCTATGTGCCTTGTAAAAGTGCTCTTTATCACTTGGATAAATCAGGATCTAACAAAAACTATGTCACCAAACGATGAGGTCTTGGGATGAGTTGATGAGAGACCTATATGAGGTTCTAGGGTGAAATTTAATATGTGAATATCCTATATTTAGTTCCAATAGATAGTGGGTAGCTAGGATCTGGGGGATGATGGTCAAGATAGGTGTTTTTTCTTGCAAGTGACTAGGAACTCTCTCCTAAGGACAAAGGTGAGTCTTTATGTGTGATTGGAGTGAGAGGTGTCCTTTATGACTTGGCATCGAAAGATATGGATGGGATTACATTAGTATTCCTTGGACCTTCACTCCTAAATCTTGTTCCATAAGTACATAATTTACATACTCACTTTAATAGTAGTTATAAAAATATAGATATAACTATCATTAATTAAAAATAATAATGATTATTTCATTTATTATATCCCATGTATATTTTTAGGTCTATAGATTTAGATAAATATGAGAATAATAACTAAAAATTCCCATGTTATTTTTAAAAAATAGAAATTTTATTTATTTATATATGAATATACTTAATCTATAACGATTCTTCAATATATCCTCTAAATTATTTAACATGTGTTATCCTTATAAACATATCATGTGTACTAGAATTCTTCATAACTGGGGAAATTGAAACATAAGAAGGGGTGATCTCAAATGCCTAGTAAGGGAAACATGTAACTAAATTTTTCAAATCATATTAATGTTATGGAACGAATTGATAATATGAATAATATCATAATCAATTGAAATTGAGAGCATGATGTATCCATGAAAATGAATGAAAATGAAGATATCACTAATACTAATATTATTCTGATGTAATTCATAATTTTTGACATAAAAAATATGTTTTCAAGGCCCTGTTCAAAGACACTATCCAGTTATGGAAAAAGGTATACACTATAACCCAACCTTTCATGCCTCATGAGACATGTCGATACATTATGGAGCTACATAATTCAGGTTTTCTCACTTCCCCTGATTAAGTAAAATGCATTCACTATAAGTTTATATCTATAATTTTCATATAATTATCTAAGGAAATTGTTACTGAATGAAAACATGGTTGTCTATATAATAAAAGATATATAATTTCAATACATAATCAACCAACATTAGTAGTGAATAATCATCAAGAAAATCAATGATTTTCCTCATGTTAATAAAAGGGATAACATGATCATAACACTTTAAGAGAATGAAATTTGATGGTGAAATAATAAAAGATAAAGAATTCATTGGACTTAATATCTTTCCTTATGTCAATAAATAAATTTTCTTTCTAAGTGAACATTCTCTAATCTAATTTAGTAAAATGGGATGTTCACACTGTGTAGAGTAATTAGTATATAGTTAATTTAATTCTAGAATAATATTATTTTAATTAATCCATAAAAATAAATTGGATGGTTTCAAAAGAACATAACTTCCTATTTAAAAAATCAAACCTATAAATATGTCGACATAGATGAAAAACATCCTTTCAAAATAATGATTGAATGATACCACCAAGAAGGTATTAGGAATTAAATTGTTTGGTTTTGTGAGTTCATTACACTAAAATATAAATATATTTATAGTGAAACATAAACCCTATTATTGATAATATTTTTAAAAATTAAAAGTTCAATGTAATTAAAAACATAAAATTGAATTTAGAAAACATCTTTAACATTGAACTAAAAAATTATTTAATGGGACACTTCCAAAAGTATATTTTTCAAAGAGTGAATTTAAAACTCTTTGAAACCCGTTAATTTTGAAAAATAGTATTAAATAATATTTCCTTGAAAATACATAAGTTTTATCTTGTATAAATTTGTAGAGGAAGAAAAAACTTGTGAAAGTGAAAGTAAATCCCCTATTTAATATCCTGTAAAATACCTTTATTCAAAACTCACATTGTAAAGATAGTAGAAATACATTATTTTTTACCAAAATATATATTTCCACATGTAATTATTGAAATTACCATAAAATAAAATATTATTATGGTAAAACCCATGAATGGAATAAATAATTTCATGATGAAGTAATATAACTCAAGGAAATGAGACTTGAGTTATTAATATTCCTCATGAGAAACATACTCCTTCAAGTAAGAAATATTTAAAAAAGTAATATTATGTCATAGAAATTTAAATTCATAGGAAAAAAATATAATAACACATAGTATAGTCAATTGGTATAATGTATCCAACTTTAAGTTCATGTGGATGATAATAACTCAATAAATGAAATTTCAATTACCAAAGAAATCCTTATAACTGGGGTAACAACTAATTACAAATATGTTTAATAAAAAGGAAATAATTTGGATTATTATTTATCATGAGTTAAAATAAGATATCTTAAATATAAATCCATGGGTAGTGATTATGACTTTCAATTGAAACATGGTTCATAACATAGACATGTCTCAAGGAATTACAGTTTGAGACAAAGAACCCTTGCGACTTTAGTAACATTTTAATAAATACCCCTTGAAATATGGGGCTTGTAATTTAACTTAAAATTTAATTATTAAAATATAATTAATGATAATATATCTCAAATAGGAATTATATAAACCACATAAGTGAAATTAGGTGTATAATACCAAATATGACTCCAAGAGAGTAATTTGAGAAAAAAACCATTACCTCAATCCTTATTCATTTTTCACATGCACCAAATGCCTTGAATAATTATATTAAGTTCATTAAATAAATATAAAAGAACATTATTCAAAAATGTAACCATTTACACTTCCCATTTCAATAATTCTATGCATATAAATATTAGTTAGTTTTTACCAATTTTCAACACTGGGTGTGAGTAATCATTATTACTTTAAACTGGTTTCATAAAAGATGAGTTTGTATCTATTTTTTAAAAAATTAAATCACTTTTATTTCATATAATATAATTTAATATTTTTTAAAAGATATCTTATAAATCTGTAATTTCATTCCATAGTATTTTTTGTTATGAACAATGAAGATGAAATCGAAGATGACCATATTTTGGTGATTCTTAATGAATGAAAGGTGTTTTCTTAATTAATGAGTTCAATGTTGATATAACATTACCAAAACAAAAAAAAACATTATATAAATATTTATATCATATTATACTTATAAATATTTTCTCATAGTCATTCATGATATAAATTCATAGCATTGTTCGAATAGATGGTTAAACTAACCAAAGCATGAACCCGTCATGATTAGTGGGTGATTATTAGATGGTTTAGTTGTAATATCATTATAACAGAAGCATGATGATGATATTATTTTACTATTAGTGTGATATATTATAGTTTTAAATAATTATAAATAGAATATAATATATATAGAATAATTACTTAGAAAAAAGTGATTATTTTCCTCTTAGTTCACTTGTTTTAAATGATTGAAATAATGATAACTATTTTTTAATGATATCATTAATAGGTTCAAAAAAATCCATACCAGAATCTTAGTGATATTGTGAAAAACATATAAATTATTTAATCTCATATTCATTAATATCCATTTAAGGTGGTGATGAAAAGTAAAGTGAAAATCAATCATTCCATAGAGGCGGTAGTCCACATGTATACATGGATGAAGGTTTCATTTTTTTTGTAAAATAGTAGAAAGGATTAATATGGTTTAATATTTCAAAATAATAAAAATGACATAAATATCATAATTATTTATTAAATTCTCATTTTATACCATCCTTGTAATGTGTTTAAGGAAAATGAAACATGTTGTGTCATGTAGGCAGTAGTCCGCACAACTCAGAAATAATGGGGTTTTTCTTAATAGAATAGGGGAAATTAGATTAATGATTATTATCATAGAATAATAACATTAAATATGTAAAAAAATATTTAATTACATAGGTATTTAAAAAATATAATTGGAAAATAAAAATAGAAAATAAATAAGTTAAGTAAAAATGATTACCCATGTTGATCATTTTAAGATTTCTTTGGAAGATCCATAGAAACTGGATGGAATAGGTTAATCTCTTATGATAATGAGATAAAGAGTGTAAAATATTATTCTATGGAAAGGTAAAAGGGAATATTTTTTAAAGGAAACCTAATTGTTTGGATTGTCTTGAAAGGGTGGTGAGAGTCCCTATTCTTAATTGGTGGGAATGGTATTTTTGAAAAAATTTAAACTTTATATAAAGGGAGCACATTTTAAACATGAAAATTGGATCCAAAATTTAGAAGTAATATAGTGGGGAAAAGATAAGGTAGAGATAAACCTCATACACTCAATTATAGGCATGTTTTTATCATGTTTAAATCCCTTAACATCTTGAATTATTACTTTTATAATTTGAGATTTTACTAGGGTAACTAGTTTTTACTTATGGTATCTTAATATTTATACATAAAAATAAAGTAGACCTTATTGGATAATCTATACTCAAATATCCTAAATTTTAAATACATTTCCTTTGATTCAATTTATAAAATTTATAAATATTAATTTTAAAATAAATTTGTATAATGTACTAAAAATAATTTTTGAGAAAATATTACTTTTTTTAAATATCAAATATGGGTGTTAAAATTAAAAATATAACATCTCAGTGTGGAGGTCACTCAACATGTTACCTATCTCTTTTAACCACGAGACCTCAGGAATTCCTCCCCAAATGTTGAGCCTACTAACTAGTAGTGGGATTCCAAGGAGGTACCATGGGGTGGCTATACCCCCTATATCAGAGTTCCCAGTGGAATAATAAATAACCAAATATTATACATCACAATAAACTAAAGGTGTGAGAAATAAATATAAACAACATATATAATATAATAAATTCAATAAATGAATTAAAATCCATTTCATACAATATATGATTGCCCAATTTTAAAGTCTCATATATATACCAGTGAAAAAATAAATAAAATAAGTTGGCTCTATGAATACACAGAGCCTCACCACATCTCAATATCCAACCTCATATGAGTTATTTCTTTGATCATGCTATCCTAATCATCTACCCAACTTTAACTTAAAATAACCATGTGTGAGCTGCTCGGGTACACATGTGCAATGGTGTTCTAAGCATTGTATGAGTAAAAAACTTTTTATGTCACCACCAATGCAGTATCATACAAACCAGCATATAAAGAGGTATGTGCATGTGACATTCTCAAAATAGATAAATAATCTACAAAAAAATAACATATACCAACAATACCAGCTTTATCTTTATGTCCGAATGTATCCAGTTATATTACAAGGATCGTGCCAACCCACATACCAAATCATTCCATTTTCTATCCTTAGACTCATGACCCTGATCGATCATACATGCTTTAGTTAGTGTTGGGGTGTCTCTGAGCATGACACGATATCATTCCAACCTTATAAATACTAGATCCTTGTGTAACCCAATAATACCTCATATTTTGGAACAACCAAACAAAAAAATCAACATAAATGGATAAATGGTTAGATATTAGTTGTCTAGGGAATCTCTCTAAACTCTCAATATAAATAATGGATTGAGGATGATTCGCAGCATCTAGGGAAATAACTTAATCAAAAACATCCCTCCAAGTCACCATGATAAATGCTCAAATACTGGGAATTATAGAAATCATGATCAAAAACAAATAGTATCCTAAAAATCAACTATCCAAATCCTAGGGATAACCTATGTGTCTCATAGAAATAATAATCATAATAAAATAATTCCCCAAACCTATGTGGCTAGATCTTAGCTAAGATAAGAATCTTAAGGTCTTGTGGAATCCACGGAATCCCATACAAACTTACGGTTGAATCCCTAAATCTATTAAATTATACATATTGCTTCATAACCAGATCCCATTGTACACATCGAGCATCCACAATGATTTTATCATCTAAGACATCTAACACAATACCATATAAGGCCTAAATTCGGATCCTTAGAAGAACCTTTAATAATCCTTACATCATCATTGCATCAGGCCCATAGGATAGGTTGTAGGAAGCACATTTGAGCACCATGGATATATTCATAATAAACACATGACATCACAATTGAAATTAAAGGTTTGGGTGAATGCCTAAACCCATCACCACAAACCACAAATCCTTAGGCTTACATGTTCAGTGAAGGTTATAAGGTGACACCCGCTACCATATCTACCTATAATTCATATATACCCACATAGAGTTGGTCAATTACTAGGGTACCCACTAGGTCCCCTAGGTCACAACATGGTAGAGGAATCCTCAAATGTACCCTTGGTCTCAATCCAGGTCTTAGGTCAATAATCGATGTTGGGGAGATACTACGTCTCTCATCATTATCATCAAGATAGTGTGATCTCTTTAGCTATGAAAGTTATCTCACATTGTAAACACTCAATATATGAAACATGGCCTATCTCAATCCTCAATTTCTCACAAGTTTAGTCTTCTCCCCAATCTCTTAGAATAGCCTATTGTCTATCCATTTAGGAATATTATGTTCCTAGTCAAGTCCTTGACCATCAGTGGCTGACACAAACCATCCAGTACCATATTCCAGTGGGACCTTGGTGCTTTGTGAATCGTAGTTTAGTAATTTCAATATAGTAAATTAAAATAGTTAATTAATTAAAAGAAGTTAATAAATATTTAATTACATGGTTTATTTAATTTAAACTTGCCGATCACCTTAGTGTTAACACAAGAATCCAAGAGCATAAATCAAAAGCATAAATACTATAAGGACAAGTATATCAACTACATACCTATTATTTTTATCTTTACCTTTACATCCAAGGGTCAAAAGCATCATACAAGGCCTGAACAAGGTTCAACTAAGCTTTTACAAGATAAAACTGCATTTAAGACCCTAACACAAGCCAAGCAACATCAGACAATTAATTATCACATTTAAAGTTAATTTAATAATTTAATTCTAAAATTAATAACCAAAAAAAGATCATTGGTGGCCACATCACACTAAGAAAGAAACTAAAAAATTTCCAATGACCTGATATGTTCCTCCGACCTCATGTCAGGAAAAATCCCTAACACATGGAAAGTATTCTATTATTAATTTAATTAAAATTTAGGAAAAATATAAGAAATTCCTAAATGGAAATTTACCTTACCAAAATTCTAAAAAACCCGGTGAAAATGGTGTCTCGGGATTCCCTCATCAAAATAAGAATAAAATCCTCTTGGTAATTGGGTCATTCAACCATGATTTAGTGGAATCTCCAATGAAAACCTATCCAGAGAGAAATAGAATATAAATGGAGGTTATAAATGTCAAAAATCACCACAAATCATTGAGAAATAAGAATTATAATGCCAATGTATATGCTTTTGAAGTATAAGAGGAAGGGGAAGGAAAGACAACTCTTTTAAGGGAATGAGAGAGGAAGATGCCTTCTCCCTCTCATAATTTGGGTGGGTTGTAAATTGATTCTTTTTAACATGTACCATGGTTTGGATTCATGTTTTTCCAAACCATGTTCCAACCATTCATCCTTAACTACCCAAGGCAACCCACCTTTCATGGTTGGTTTGTATGGTTTTACAAACCATGCATTGACAGTCCAACACCTCTGCATCATTGCAAATGGTTTTTCTACAACTGTGTGTAAAATATATGTCAAACACCTCATGTACAAACTAAGTCACATGATTTCATTTGAAACCTGCATAGTTTTACCTTAAACATTCACTAGTTGTGTTATCCAACTATTATCTTCATAAAATGAATTGAAATTTCATTGAGGTTTAGGGTTTCCCATGGTTCCACATAAATTGTGTGCCCCAAACCATGATCCCTAGGAAAAATTCTCCAAAGAATTTAAAACTTATCTCAAAGCTATCAAGGACCAAATGAGAACCCAGTATAACTTTATCTCCCTATTACATGTCTAAAACATCACATTAAGATGATCTAACTCTCAGACTCTATTCTAAATATCTAATCAAAAATCTGCTCATCTAATGATTTAAAATTCAAATTCCCTTTGGAATTTTCAACTTGTACGGACACGGGATCTTAAAATATGCATACCATAAAACTTATCATCCTTAATAATTATTTTTTCCACCCATATATATCTCTAAAAAATTATTATTAATCCACTTCCATCAAATAGATTCATTCTGACTCAAAAAGATAAACACGCTTTTAAAGAACAACCTATAAATTCAAGGTGTTTAAGCCTACAAACTGTGATTTGATGCCCATAAATATTTTATGAAACTATGAGAAAATGTACCATGAAACCCTCCAATATCGAGACATTACGAAATCATTTTCTAATTTTTCATCTTGTCAATGGTACTCCCCACTAAAGATCTTGGTTCAAAACAGGTGATTCCAAGCTAAGATGTGCCATGTCATCGTAATCACCTATGTTAACACATTCCCAATGTCCACATAATGTACTCAATGTAGTTACCAATTCACAGTATCTGATAACATGTGATAAAATCAAACAGACATCATCTAGCTAATTCTTCTGAAAAACACTCAACTCTAACAATCGATGCATTACTAACTACCCAGTCAGGATGACTTTATGGAAAAGGCATCCTATAATCATCCAATAAAGCTCACAAAAACCCGTACAGAACAACCAGTGACCTTCCAAGGCTGAACTAACCATGTTCATTTCTTCCATCAATCCATACCATGAACATTGATGCACCCCAATCCAAAACTTTTGGTTCATCATGAGCTATCCTGAGCTCAATAACCATACTCAGACTCCGGCTGAGATCATATCTAAATTTTCACCTTGAATTCATCAAGGAATCCATAAGTACTCAGATCCATTTATCCACCAGAATCAAAATGCCAAAAAATGATATTTTTATAACTTATTCCATAATCCCACATTGTAACACCCTAAGATTTTATGATATATTTTTTTATAATAAATTTAATCTCGATGATAGCTTATGATACATGCAACCTCAAGTTTAAAAGAACTATAATATAGTATACCATTATAACATATCTCTTAAATTGGAAGGTACGAATAGGGATAACTAAATTATGAAAATTATATAGTTTAAACATATATTAAATAAATTAATTGTTTATCAATTGATTATAAATTAAAATAAAAAAATAATTTGAATGAAAAAAGAAATGTTTTTCTGAAAAAACTATTTTTATGCACACAAAGTGTTTTTATATTAATCACTATTGGTGAATGATTTAAATAAAATTAATATATTATATATTAAATAAAAAATTTATCATTCATATAATATTATTTATTCATGGAATAATAATAAATTTAGTTTTATGCTTAAAACTGTATTTTTCAAAAAAACGATTTCGTCATGTTTTGTTCACTAATACTAAAATTAATTCTTTTTGTCACGACCCGCCTTCACCAAAAGGAGGGAAGGGACAGCATATTGCCAGACCCTTCCTTCTTTAAGTTGAAGGAGATGTAATGACCCCCAAGAACCGCCTTCAATTGGTCCCAGAGTGGCAACTAGCACCAAGGGTATATAATCTCACACAAGGTGGAAGGCATTACCCTTTTTATTTTTATAGGAATGAGAGATAAGATAGAAACCCCAACATTACCAAAGATGAAAGTAAAGGAAAATCCAAAAGTAATCCCATTCCCATATTCATTTTCAACAGTAAATAATACAAGCCTCAAAAAATCCAAAGATTAAGTACCCAAAAAAAGGAAACGACAACGGAAACTGCCCTGAGGTCTGAGCTAGTAAGGTCATGCCTGATCCCTAAAGTCCTCCTAGAAACCTGAAAGCAGTTTTATATACGTAGGGTGAGCATAAAAGTATAATTAGTAGTGTAACCAAATACTCTCATTCATAAGTTAGGAGACATACTAATGCCTCATGGAAAAAGAGATAACCAAACACCCAACAAGGAAAAGTTATCCACCCAAACCTCACCAAGGCACACTCCCCAAATAACATAAGTAAAGTAACATATAGTAATAGCACATCAATATTTGGGTACCCTACACCACTTTACCACTGGTTATTGAAGAAATACTATGCATCGAACCAATCCCGCCATTCTTACTACAGTCCCACTGCCACACCCCGCCTACACACACCTGGGCCATAACCTCACCACAGTCCCACTGCCAAACCCCACCCTCACACACCTGGGCCATAACTGATATCCTGCATGCAGACACATAGGCCATAACCACCACGCGTAATCACACCCACAAACACATGGGTCAGAACAACTACTACCACGCCCGAAGACACCTGGGCCTCATCCCGAAGACACTTGGGAAACAACTTGCCGGAAAACACCTGGGCCAACCACCACTACTACCCTGCCCGAATATTCTTGGGTTCATAATAGACCTTAGGCCATCACATCCTGCTTGAAGAGTCTTGGGCTATTCAGGAAAGGGAGCAGAAAAATAAGCTAATAACCATCCACTCATAGGAGTGTTGGGAAAAACACCCTCCCCCATGAAATGGGAGTGTTCGGCACTTAAGTGCTCAAATTGGGTGGGGTGCAAATTAGAAACATAAAAACTATAGATATATGTATAGGTAACAAACATTGGTCCCAACCTAGAGGTTCTAAAACTTAAGCACAAACACCCTCGTTACTAATTGTTCATGGAAGAATAGTGTGTAACTCACGGCCAAACCACAACTCATTCCCAAAACCAATTTCCATTTAAACTGTTCATGTTTTCATATTCAAGTAGCCCCGTTTAGGTTAATTATACACTACTGGGAAACTAACAGGCATAACCACAAGCCAAAAAGGAAGGAAACAGCCAAATAGCAATTTAACCATTCACACCCGGTTCTCTTGTAAGTCACAATAACCGAGGGATAAGTGAGATCCCTCGAAGTACTGAAACCAAAGAAAACCCCGAGACACAGCCCCATGTCCCCAAAATTCAGGTGCCAACAGTCTCTCAACAACAGAGGATTCCACCCCAATTCGTGATATAAGCAGAGTAACCACACAACCTCAAATTCACAACCAGTGAAAGTACAACAACAGGGGATCCCACCCCACCCGTATCACCCCAGCAATTGGCCCGTGAAAGAAACAACCAAACCGCTACCACCAACACAAGGTAGGCCCATACAGTTATTTTCATATTTAAAATATTTAACACACTCTATGGTTTCAATTCCATTGTGCTTTAACTGGGGTTATCACAGAAAAGGGTTGATCCTAGTGCTTTCAATTTATTTAACCGAGTATATGCAATTAACCAATTCCATGATACGTTTATTTAAACATTCAAAAGCACCTAGGTTTATTAGTGCATAGAGAAAGACCACCAATGGCCATGATTTTTAGTGATCATAGGCCCGTAAAATTCACAACACATAACATCATAAAGAGTACAACAGAACTTTGATTACACCCCACCCCCCTTCATTCTTTAAAGGTCCGTTCATTATCTTCATTAAGTTCAGTTTCATCAATTTCCACAGAGGCAAAAGCATGCCCACCCCGCATGATACATAGAAATGAGATATGAAGGAGATAAATCCCTACTTGGTTGATCAAAGATTGAAGTTTTTCTCCACGTGCCAAAACAGGGGAAGCGCGACTCACAGGGCTCCTGCACAGGTGCACCACTTGCCTCGGGAAAGAAAAGACTTTGAACGCACAAGGAAAAGGAGGAGACTAGCCAAGAGGGAGAAGCACAATTTCTAGCAGGTGAGATACCCAAATGTTATGGGATAAGGAATTTGAATGCCTTGGAAGTCAGATTGTGGTTCTACCATGCGGTTGGGTGGTTACACACGACTGAATTAATTTTTATTTAATAGGGAGGTTTCTTTGTATTTTTAGATATTAATTATGGGTTAAAAACGGCCTTGAAACGCCTTGAAAGGTCAAAAAGGCATTAAAGAGACATTATAGGAAAAACTGTAGAAGGAAAACCCGAAAAGGATGGATAACACAGATCGATCGCACCGATCGGTCGGTCGCGACGATCGGTCGCACTGAACGAGGTGCAACCCCTTAGGATCCTAGAATTTGGCAAAGGGAAGGATCATGAGGGTTGAGGCCATTACACTTTTCCACTTTTAGAAAATTTATTTAAAAAATGAACTTAATTTTTTAAATCAAAATTTTAAAATTATCATAGAGTGAATTTTTAAAAAATTTCTGAAAACTATAACTTTCGATGAATAGTGAAAATGCAAATTTTTATTAAAAAATAATTTCATTTAAAGAATTTATATAGAAATTTGTTTTTTTAAATATATTTAAAAATAATATTAGTTTAATTATATTATTATTATTCTAATTTAGGTAACTATAATTAATTTTATTTTGAATTTTTATATAAAAACATTTTATACTTAAGAAAACTTGTTCGTTGGAAAACCACTTTTTCATCACTATTAAATGCTTAACTTTACATTAAATTCTACCAATTATTTAAATTTAATTTTATAAATTAGATTGTATAAGTTTAATAATCAAAAATAATATTATTTAATAATTTTAACTTAATTGTTTCATAATTAATAGTAAAAAAAATTTTGTTACCACAGTTAAGGTTAAAACATGTTTACCAGGGGCTAAACTAAAATGATAATGAATAAAATGACCTATAAACATTTATAATTTATATTATATTCCGATATTTAGACCTTATAACATATAAAGTTCATTAATGGCCCATTTTTTATCCATTTGGGGTGAATAAGACATTAAATTATTTGATCTTATTCAAAATTTTCAAGTGTGTCCTCTCCCCCACTTATTAAAGGACACCCCCTCTTATCTCCTCTTCAAACTTAAATAGAATTTTTTTCATCCAGTAAAATCTGAAATACCTTCCCTAAATTCCTCCTCATGACTTAAAATCTATTTCTTGATCACAAAACAATCTTTTGAAGGCTTTAGGTATAAACTTGATGACGTTTTCTTAAGATGAGGTATTGTTCTTAACCATTAATTTTCATTTTATTTATTCTTCTACCTAATTAAAATATTATTAATACATTATAAAATAATAAAATATTATATTACATATAATTATATTTTATTATGTTAATTTAAAAACCTATATCCATCTCTTATTCCATCAAATTAGAAATTAAATCACCAATCGTGTGTGTGGCGGACTACCCCCTCAGGAACTGATATAAATCATTTTCCAAAACCACCTTTCATGAATGGATATTATTATGGATTTAATGAATATATGTATATTTATGATATAATTATACTTATTTAATTATAATATCACATCTTCCTTCTTACCTTAAAATATATTGGAAAATGATAACATCCCTCGTACATACATATGGATCACCGCCTCTATGAAGCGATGTGATATGTTTTTCATTTTTTGTCATGAATGATAATAAGGATATATATAATGAATATATAAGATATATATGATATAAAATGATTCGATAAAGCTTAATTATTATTTTCCATTATTTCTTTTCATCCGTTAAAAAAATGGATACAACGTTCCTGTATACGTACTATTTGTCATCCCATGAATGGTGTAATTTATTTTACTATCTCTAACTTTTATGGAAGACTCTAAATATTTATAAAATGAATAAATATTATATTTATAACATAATTAACAATATTTATTTTATTTAACCATGATCAAATCATAATTACTGAAACTACCAAACTAAAACATACATGAAAAAAACAATGTTGTTATTACACAGAACAATTATTTTAACAAATAATTGTTAATAAATAGGTGAAAAAATATTATAAGTAAATAATATATGATATTAAATATATTAATATGGTTTATAATATATTTATAATAAATCTATATTTATTATTAATTTGGTTTGGATTCATACGAAGGAAGTTGAATCTCAGGTAAAGGTTTATTTCATAATCTCCTCGTTATTTGAGATTGTATATGTTTAAGTCTCCAATGTGGGGATTATTTTATCTTTATACATTAAACTAAATATATTTTATGAATATATTTTTATTTATATAAATTAAAATTTTTCATTTCATTTTACTCTCTTTAAGTACTCAAGATACCAAAATAATATTCTTAAGGAAAACCAACATCGTTTTTCTACCCGGTCAAGAATATTTCTCTTCTATATCCATATTTATTATAAAATGTCTAAAAGAATATTTTTAATATTATATAATAACTTATTAAAAAATTACCCATTTTTTAATTTTTACAAAATGTTTTAAAATAAATCTTTCTATCATTTTCCGAATGAGTTACTTTTGATCTTTTTATAAAAGTGTGAAAGGAATGTTTTTTTAACTTACACTGCATGAATAGAATTTCATACCATCATGAAAACTCACTCCTTTTAATATTCCTTTACAAGTTTATAATATTCCTTTTAGAAAAAAAATCCCTTAATATTTTTTAAATTTATATATTTTGAATATGTTATTTTAAAACAAAAGTGTATTTCCCTCAATAAATGTTTGAGTGATCTTTTTAATGTATATTCAACTATATCAACATTATTTGGTGAATATTATTTTTAATAGGAATTTATTCTTCTCGTTCCATTCACCATATTACTCTATATGGATTATGATAATGTTTATAAACAAGGGAATTATGAACATTTCATATTCTATTTTTCAAATACGAATGTTTGCATTGATTATGTTTCACCCCTTTCTTATGATGAATGAGTTGGAGTTAGTATTTAATGGGTGGGGACAATATAGAACCATAATTCATCAATAGGTCTCACGAGACAAACTATTTTGAGTATCTGGTGTATTCCTTACCTATTTATATACATTTTCTTGGAATAAGGCCATGATAGTTAGATTATGAAGTCTGACATTATAAATTCAATCATTATGAAACAAATTATTATTATCCGTATAATTATTTATTTTTTAATGTTATCCATGTATTTATTACCCTTTTTATTGTATTTGTTATATGGAATATTTGATTATTGTTTATCTTGGATATATTATTCATATTTTATTTACTTTTTTATATTTTCCATTGTATGCATACCCTTATTAACTATCCAAGATCAACCCTTTCTTATGTTTCATTTCCCAAGGATTCCACGAAGTGTATTATGATTGATATGAAGGGATATTCTAAATTTTATAATGGTGTTCCCAAATAAAATACTATTTTTCACTTTTATATTTTGAAATATAATGTGATATTCATGTATTTATCAAGTTTTCTAAGACTACTAAACTATTAAGTCATTTGGGATGTGATTACTACCAATGCAATAAAGTAACCAGAAACTCTCAGATACTTGTTTTAGGGTATTTAATGTTGGTATTGGAGAAATTTTAGTAGAATCTTTGGTAACTAGATTTATGAAAACATATATTAGGGAATATAACCCTATAACTAAATTTAAGGATAATTCTAAGTATAGGGTAACATCTTACAGTTTTGGTAAGGTAGATATTACGTGGTTTTCCAAGAAATATATCCCTATACAAATACTACAAGTGGTAATTGTTTGGAACAGATGCATATAGTGGTAATAACCCTAAAAATGTTTATTTTGAGTAAATCTCGACCATCATTGTGATGCACAATTAGTGTTCCCTTACTAAGCATCTAGTTTCAAAATCCTAGGAGAAAAGCTTGGGATAATTCAAATTTTCTTTCAAAACCATTATAAAGGATTAAAAAATATTTTTTATTTATTGAGAATATTTCGAAAGAAACAAAGTTTGTGATTATGATATTAGTTATGCATAAATTTTTCAATTTATGTTAAGTGTTTTAGAAGTTTCAAAATTATATAGTATGATTCATAATGTTATGATCTAATCTAGTGTATTACATTATTTAGAAATGGATCCTAGAAGGAGGAATGGGAACCATATCAATGCATGAAATCCATGTAGGTATTGCCTTTAAGAGAAAGATATGGAATATGGAGGTGGAGTGGAACAAATTATAACTATATTGGGGTACCTGACTCAGGTTATAAAAAATACAATTTCCCATATTGAGGAGCCTACTAATCCAAAATGTAGTGTAACAATGTTTTTTCCTTAGAGAATATATTTCTCACTTTGGGGAAAATGAATAGTAGATGTTTTTCATGGTAGTTTATCATCTCTCTGGGTATTCAGATCAATGGTGGTCATTGATTCAAAATACTAAGTATGAGGAGGAAATAATGATCATGGAATGGAATGATTTTAAGGAAATTTTTTTGGAAAAATACATTCCTCATGAAAAATGAGAGGATATTGAGAGATAATTCTTATTTATAAGGTAGAAATAAAAGGATAATATATCTATATATGAATCCAACTTTATAAGGTTGTCAAATAATGTTTTGTACTATGTAAGAAACCTAAAGAGTAATCTTGACCATTCATTTGATGGGATAAAGATAGTCCTTTTAAGGGAACTGTTCTCCAAAACCTTATCATCATATGAGGATATAGTATCATATACTATCATGATATAGAAATTATTCTCTAAGTCTTATAACATCAGAGGAAATAAATATAAGAAATGGGTGGTTTAAAACTCTAGAAAATAAAATATGGAAAATGGAAGAATGGAAGGGTGAAATTTCCAACTTGTAATAAATACAGAATGAAACACCATGGAAAATTATTTTTAGGAAGTGTGGAGAAAAAATACACTAGGATCATGATTACAAGGTTAAAATAGAAGCGGATAATGTTCAATGCTTCAACTGTAAGGAGATAGGACACTATGAAAATGATTGTCTTTAGTATTATGTAGATTTTCCCTAGAAAATTCCAAGGGATAAAGGAAAATTTTATGCAATCACAATAGATGAGGTTTTTGTTTCTAAATATATAGTGGTAGGTACTAAAATCCTAGATTTAATTTATCTAAATATTTATTTGATTCTAAATCTTTATACTCTTTTATTTATTCCATGTTTCCATGTTTTCCAGTAGAATTACATATTTACCAAGCACCCTAAGAAGGGAGTTATCAATTAAGAATCTTATTGGAAATCTCACCACAATAAGGATGCGTCAATCAGTTCCCATTATAACACATAAACATACCCTATTTTCTTACCTTATTATTATAACTATGGTTGATTTTGATATTATCCTTATCATGGACTAAAATTCAAAATATTATGAAAACAATTATTAAAAATATATAGAAATTATTATTTTTTTATAAAGATATGGAAATCCTTATCTTTATAGGGAATACTTCATCATCTAAGTCATGATTAGATCTACCCCTAATAGATCTTATGAATGGTATTCTTGGGAAGAAGAGAAGACACAACCTATTAATGGAAAACGTAATATTAAAATTGATGATATACCTATTTAATCGGAATACATTGATGTATTTCTGGATGAATTACTTGTACATCCACTAGATCATGAGGTTGAGTTTTCTATTGATTTAATCCATGATTCAATACCTATATTGAAGACTCCCTATAGAATGGACATTGTGTAATTATTATAGTTGAATAAATAGCTAGATGATTTTTGTAATAAGGAATATATACACCCTAGTGGTTTGCCATTATGAGACCTTATTATTTTCATTAAGAAGAAATATGTATATATGAATATATAAATTGATTATAGAAAAATAGATTTTACTATGATAAATAACAAGTATCATATACATTGAATTGATGAATTATTTGATCAACTTCAAGTAGCTAATTTTTTTTCAAATATTTTCCTTCATTTTGGGTATCATTAATTGTGACTAAATAATTAATATATTCTAAATACATCATTTAAAATGAGGTATATACATTACAAGTTTAAATTAATTCCATTTAGATTGAATAATAAACCCTCTATTTTTTTGGATCTAATGAATAGATAATTCAAAGAATATATTGATTATTTTATTATGGTATTTATTAATGATATATTGGTGTATTATAAAATTTATAAGGACTAAAATAATAAAATTTTGATCATTCTTGAGACACTTAAAAGAAAATAGTTATATGTAAAATTTAGAATGTGTGAATTCTCAATTTAGAATGTTGCTTTTCTTTTCCATATTATCTCGAAAGATAGAATATTAATTGATCCTATGAAGAAAATTATTTTCAAAGAATGGACTACACAAATGAACATAATATAGGTATTCAGTTTCTTTGGTTTGGAAGGTTACTATTAGAGATTTGTTTAAAAAAATATTATTGGATTACCCATTTACTAAGCCTACTCATAAATGATTTATGTTCATATAGACAAATTAATGTAAAGATGTTTTTTAATAATTAAAGTGGAGATTGGTAAATGCTTCTATTTTGACTCTACCATCAAGAAATTATGGATTTGTGATATATATTATTTCATCAATGAAGGGACTCAGTTTTTTCCTTATGAAAAATTAAAAATTTATTTCCTATGCATCATGGTAGTTGAAGACTCATAAATAGAAATATCAAACTCATGATCTTGAGTTGGAATCCATAATTGTTTCTCTAAATATATAGATAAATTATCTATTTGGTGAAATATGTGATATATACACAGATCATAAGAGTCTGGAATACATATTTTTAGTAAAATATATCAACATGATGAAAAGAAGATGGATCAAACTACTTAAGGATTATTATTTCTCAATACAATGCCATCTAGGAAAGGTAAAAATGTTAGAGAATGTGCTGATCAGGGAATATTATAGAGTTATGGAAAAAATGATGATCAACAAGGATCCAATGTTCATGGATTTAGTAAATATAGATCAAAGAATTATTAAGGAAAGATAAACATCACTCCTTTTTCAAATGATTTCCAAACAATATTTATTATAAAAGATAAAAAATTCTCAACAGGATGATGATAATTTTCAAAATAAAATTAAATTCATGAATGATGGAAAATTGGAAGATTTCATATATAAAGATTGAATTCTTAAATTTTTAAAGATATTATGTGTTCCATATATACCTAAGATAAAAATGGAGTTATTAGACGATTATCATAGCTCAAATTTCTATATACACCCTGGTAGCAACAAGATGTATAGTGATTTGAAGGACTATTTTTGGTGGGATAATATGAAGTAGAAAATTGAGGATTATGTGTTAAGATGTTTGGTTTATCAATAGGTGAAGGCTAAGATATAAAAATCCTAGAGGATTCATATAACCTTTACATATTCATATGTATAAATGGTATGGAATTAGTATGAAAATTTTCACTATATTACCAAATACCCCAATAAATAATGATGTAATATGGGTTATTATTGATCTCCATACAAAATATGCACACATATTCACTATAAGAGAATATTTAACTCTAGAGAACATTATAATAATCTATATTATTAAAGTCTCAATCCTTCACGGAGAACCTATTTCAATATTTTTTATCATGATCCATGATTTACATTAAAATTCTAGAAAATTATTCAAAAGGATATTTATATCGAGCTTCATTTGAGCATCGCTTATCATCCTCAAACTGAGGGGAGTCTGAAAGGACTCTCCAAAATTTAAAATACATATTGAGATAGTGATAACTTGACTTTGAAGGTGTGTAGGATAAGTATTTACCATTGGTACATTTCACCTACAATAATATCTTCCATTCAAGTATTCAAATGGCACTATATGAAGCACTATAGGTAAGATATGTTATACTCCAAATTGAACAGATAAAGTTTGTGAAAGAAGACTCGTAGTCCCAAAACATGTGGAGGAGACAATAGAAAAGGTAAATAATTTTCAAACCTACATTAAATCTATCACAACCCACTCCCCCCAAAGAGTACCCATCATGGGATAGAAATGAGAGAATGAGGATGGTGACCCCTAAGACCCACCTCTAGTAGGCCATGGGTTAGAGATAAGCACTGATGGTATATCATATATATAAATGAGAGGTATTTACCTTTAATAGAATCTTTTGAAAAAAATAGATAAGATAGATACACTAATAAACTCCTTCTCATAAATATAAATGAGATCCTAAGTACATAAATTTAATTTCATACATGACTAAAATGACTTGAAAAGAAACTACAAGTACAAAAAAGGTAAACTCGATAGTGACCACGAAGCCCAAACATCTCCTAAAAAATAAAAAGCTAGTAATATCCAGCCTTCTCCAGCTATCCTGAAAAATATATTTTATATATGTGTGTGTGTGTGTGTGTGGTGATCATAATAGTTTTACTCAATATGATCTACACTAGATACTATTATGTAAAAGGTAAATAAATAATACTAAATCTCGGTGAATAATAGTGAAACTAACTCATCATTGAAATAGGTATGCTAAGTTTCCAACCTCGACATGGCTATCTCTCACCAAGTATCACATAAAATAGATCATATATTATAAAAATAGTAATTAAAAATGGTACCCCACTACAAATTCTTCAAAAGTTTACTACTCTACCCCAACATTTTACTACATGATCCATCTCTCTCCAAAATTAAGTCATCCTAAAGACACCAAGGATAACTATCACAAAATGCACCTCATGCATCACATCATCTTGTCATCCCATAACACATCAGCATATAATAACCATGTAGTTTGTAGGTTCCACCATAGCCCATATGAAATGTATTATACATAGAGTATTATAAATCAAGCCATCATATCCCTTACCCCAAGAAAGGTACCTCAAGCAATCATAACATATACACTTCATACCTATAATAATCCTTTGGATACTATATCTAGATATACATGTGTGTAAAATAACTACTATCCATTTCATCCCCCTAAACACATATATGGGGAACTAACCACCATGTATACTTTCACATAATACTAGAAATAGAATAGTTATGGGCTAGATGTGGTAGTCAGGCATCCATCCTATCCATTGGGATATTGGGGAAAACACCCTCCTAAAGTCTATTGGGTGTCAATCACACTAACTAACATGGGTGTGGTGGCATATAAAATCAAAAAACATACATTATATAATATATCTCACAACTACACTATGCAAATAACCGATTCCAAGTCTCAACTGTAGCTATCATCACTCATATACTCAGCTGCCACTACTATGAACTGGATATCTTATAAGCACACAAGCATTTAAGGAGCTACATTAGGTTCATTCTATTCTCTTAACATTTCACTTAATTTTTATTTATTCATTTTCCATTAATTAACATTGCTATGATTACATTTCATTAACTATCAATTAACATTTATTAAACCACACATTGTTATCCTCAATCAAAATCCAAGCCCTATATGCATAATCTAAACCAAATCCATGATCTCTCAAGATTAATATTAACATTTTCATTCTAATAGGAAACAAACTCATGGGTTAAAATTTTATTAAAAATTATTACCATTCAATAATTATAGGTACTCTAGGAAAACATCCTAATCTACCATCAAAATATGCATAACCAAGCATGTCCAACTAGCTCAAGTAATGGGGAAGGAAATGTAGACAAAAAAAGAAACCCAACCATTTGTCACTTTAAACGGATTCATTCACAGGAAAGCGTCTCATATTTTAAGACATCAATAGGTAATCCTAGATTCAACCAATTAAATTATCTCTAGTTTCATCCCTTACACACACCTCTATATCACCATGCATCTCTTTGTCCTAGGTGTCAATTTTTGCCACAACATTGGGCCTCCCTTACCATATATCATTAGCTATCCTAGTCACACATCACATCTTAAGGCTCATAAATAGATTAAATAAAAGGAATCAAGGAAAAAAGAATAGTTAATAGGTAAATATATGACCTAAAAACAATGATTTCAACCTTGATGTGAAAATTGGCTCTCACAGCCCCCAACATAAGGCATCCATCTTTTATAAACAAACACGCACTCTCAGCCTCAAATATTTATCTTTAATAAAAAACTAGTTTTTATTATATTTTAAATTAATCGATTCATTATTCATAGGTTTCAATTATGGGAAACCTAATTTATCAGCTATATCTAGCTATAGAATTGTTTAAACATTCTCTCTAGCATAAGCTAGTTTTATAAAATTAGGAGAAGAAAATTTTTTGATAAACAAGAATTTTTATTCTTTTCATCAAGTACAAGTATTCCAAATTGAATTTCATTATTCAATACCATTAACGCATTGAATAAAAAATTTAATTGAACAACCATACTTGTTTCAATTTGATTACCATAAAATTATAAAAAACACCAGATTTATTAAACATGCATCTTCTTAATTTGTTAGTCAACCAACAAAGCATTACTATATTTATGTTATTTATCTAAATTCGTCAATTTTGACAAGCTAAACCAGGAAAATAAATATTTTATACAAATAATAGTATATATATAACACTATATAGCAAATCAAGAGGCAACCCATTATCACAATGGAAAGCAACAACATGTGATCACTAAAAATAAACCAATTTCTTATTTAATCTAGTTAAATATTTATTAGTTTAATTACACTACCATGAAAAGGGATATACCACGGTCAATTTATGATTACACATGAATTAAAGGAGAAGGATTAAATCCCCTACCACAAAAAAAATAATTTTATTTTCATGATAATGAACCAACACCACGGATCTTTGATCACCTCTCCTGTGAGGAAACTAGTATCTCGCAAATACATCATATGATGAACACACTATCAAGTGAAAAAGAAAAATTCGTTAGAAATTTGGAGTTCAAACACCATATAATGGTAAGAATAATGGGAGGAAAATGATATAAAATTTTGATAAACTACTAGAAAAATAAGGAAGAACCTACCTCAGATCATCATTAATTAAACATGAAAAGTTGGGATCAATCCCTGTTAAAAGGGGCTTCAAATTGATTGAAAAACCTCTCTTGGTCTCCTAAGGTTCAAGAGAATGAAGTGGTAGAAATTGCGGTTCAAATGGGATTAGGGTATTTATAGGTAGACATTATTTTAAGAGACCACAGTGCAGCCCCTTAGACCATGCCACAACCTGTTGAAAAATTGGAAGACTAAAACGCAGTGGAAGGAGACATTGTCACATACCCTTGGTCAAAGACCTATCTAAATATCATGGAAAGATCTTATAAAATTGGTCCTATGTCCTATGTCACAACACTAAGCACCACACCATATATCCCACTTATCCAAGAAATAGACTATTCCACATCCTAAATCCCACAGCGCAGCTACCCCTCATAATGAAGAAATAGACAAAAAGACTACACCACAACCAGGACCTCCGTGACACATAAGTTCTTCAGCCTATGCCATAGCCCCACTCTATGGCATAAAACCCTTGTACAGCTATGTCACAGTCACCTCACTATTCTACATATGTTCTTAAAAATTAAGTATCTTCATTATTCTTCTTAATATCTCTTACACCCCAACCATCCTAGTTATTCTACAGTGGCTCTATATTGTAGCCTAGGGCTCCATAGTGCGGCCTTTACAATTTTTTCAATAGCACCCACAAATATCAATTTCCCTTCCAAACTCCTTGGAACTTACTACAGCTTCCTCTAACCCCTAAAACTCAAAAAGGTAAGGTCTACTGGGATATGGGACCTTACATTATATACCTTTCAAATGATTCTCATCCTCAAGAATCAAAAACAAAACCCATAAAGAAGAAATAAAGAGGTTTCATCCAAATATCCACCTCATGAGATACCTCTTGAGGATCTATGCATCATAGAATCTCAACCACCATATCATAGTAACAGAAAAAAAACATGCAATAAAAAATACTAGCTCTTAAATAATATCCTAGAAGAGATACCTATAAAATGAGAGTAAATCCACAATAATAAATAATAGGGAATCCATCTCAAAAACATGGAAAGGTTAAATTACTGTAAATGAAAAATATTATAAGAGAATATCTAAACATAAAATTTATTGGTGTTCTAAGCATGTATTTTTTGAATCATGTTCCCATATACTCTCCTCCATTTTATTTTGATTACATAAGACATGAACCAAAGGGAATATAATTCCCACAATTCACCATCTCATTTTGGTCCTAGATCTCCACAAATCACTCCACAAAGGTCGCATCATCATCAATTTTGATCTCACCTTAATCAATGATGTGAGAGTCATCATGAAGGTAACGATGAATTATGACAAATAAAAAAAATCATGTATTCAGATCATCTATGGGGAAAGTGCTATTTGATGTTTCATATATATAATATGATACAACACCTAAAAATCATATAAAAAATAGGGAGAAAGATTTTTCCCATGGCCAAACCATTTCTACTAATGATGAGGAGTCACCTTCGGGAACACGTGATCTTTAACATTGAACTCCAGAGGTCTCCTCCTATGATTAGAATTCGATTTTTGATGATCTTTACTACATTCATCCTTTCGCGAATCACTTAAACCAACTCTATAATACACTAAACCAGTTATGGATTGAGAATTACTATCTATTCAACCCTCGTCTAGAAAAACATAAAATAGAAATTTCATCCGTACAAATATTAAAATGGTTCCATACCAATAGTAGAGTGAAAATTTTTATTTTAGGAAAACTCTGCTAGATGTAGGTTACTCATTCATGAACCTATATAATTTAGAAAATAATAATGAAATGTGTATTCAAGATTCTAGATAGTACACTATGTATAATTGTCGTTTTATGACTAAAAATAAGTTCTAAGGAATAACTGAGATCCAAATGATTGAAGGAGGATTCTCCACACCCTGAAGATAAAATTATGATCATGATCAAAGATGATCATCCTTAGGACTCCATGGAATATCACCACCTACTTAAGATACTTCCTTAAAAAACCTCTAATGACCTTGAATCCTTGATCACTATGAAGTGGGATGATTTTTTCAAACAATCCACTATCACCCATATAGTATCAAATCCTCCTTGAGCTCAAGGTAAGAAGGTAAGGAATTTCATCGATATGTCCTACCACTTCCATTGATGAACATCCAATGGATAGATAAATCCACCAAGAATGTGGTTCTCAGACTTCACCTTCTAAAAGGCCAAACATCAAGAAACAAAAAATAAAAATGTGTTCTTTAATCTAGCACACCAAAATTAACCTCTCATAGATTAGTATATATTTTTCATGGTTGGATTTACTTCCAAGGGTGATCCATGGAACTCATGGAGAACCATATCATGCATCACTAAAGGTATGAAAATCCTTCACCTACTACACCAATGATTATTGTACTATAATTTATAAAATAAAACCTATTTATTCAACCTTTCCTATATCAAGATGCATCACTTAGATCTCCTCTATCACTCTCTGGGAATCTCCATGTTCACGCACGACATCACTACATGAATTCCTTATCGATAAATTGGCTACAACATTACCCTTTCCTGGTGTATACAAAATCTCAAAGTCATAATACTCAAAAAATATTCCATCCACTATCACTTATTTATGTTCAATTTATTCTAATATAAGACATAACTCAAGTTTTAATAACTTGTAAAAACCGTAAAATTCTCACTGATGAGGTAATGTCACCAAATCATCAAGGATAACACAACCTCTATTAACTTGATATCATGGGTGGAATAGTTATGATCATGGGAAAATAACTACCAATACACATAAGAAAAAAATGATCTCTACTACATTATAATATATCTTATTCCAAGATGTAAAGCCTCAGAGAAAACCTCAAACTGAACTCCCTCTACTGGAAAATAAAGGACTAGTTCACTAACCAACATATACTTCAAGGACTTAAAATGTAACGCCCTGGCCTCAATTACATGGAGCTGGTGAATTATTTTAATACATTGGCAAGATTATAAGTAATCAAGCCCTGAAGGACCGATCAGTTTATCATTCTTGGAAAATAGATTACATACATGAATGTTACATTAAACTTTCTAACATACAAAACAACATGAATAATCTTTTGAGAACACCATTATTCCATTAGCATAACCATGAATATTAATTATAATAGAATTCTTCAAATACTAGGAAAATGAAACATAATAAAAGGGTGAGATCATATGCTCAGTAAGGGTAAATAATTTAATGGAAGTTATAAAATTTTAAGGAAATATGTGTAATAAAAACAACAACCTTTTAAACATAAAATAGAACATAATATAGAAAAAATAAATCAAACATTACCATATAAACATGAACATGGATATTCTACTAGTCGAATAATCACATGTAATAACTAATTTCATAATTAGGTAATGCATAATGTCATACATCATAACCACATAGTCAAGGGCTCATGCCGAGACTACAAATAAAAAAATTCAAGGCCTTGTGCCAAGACACAAGTTCGTCTCATGAGACCTATCAATGCATCAAGGAGCTATATCAGGCTCCACTAATCACTTACTAATTTCAATGCATTCCTCATATGAGAATTTTTAAAAATAATAAAAACATTCATATTAAAACTATCATACGAAATGTCAATACTTTAATCAAAACCATGAATGGTATAAAAATATCACATTCATAGTCAAACATATCATAACTCATTCAATAAAATATGGAAGATTGTATTACAATAAATCAAACTCAATCAAGAATAGTATCTAGTAAAGGATGTTGACATAGTTGAAAATGATTAGTAAAACTCTTTGAGAGAAATATCCCTTTTGTGAAATCATTTAAAAGTCACGCATTTATAAAGAAAGTCATTTAAAATAGATTTTTGAATCAAAGTGTCCCATAAAACGTTGAAACTTTTTAATTTAATTAATGTTTTAAACAATCATGTCCATATGAATAAATCATTAAAATCATTTTTAAAACAAGAAAATTAATTAAAATATTTAGAAAAATAAATCATTAAAACATTTAAAATGTTAATATTGATAAAGAGTCCCTTTTGAAAAACCTTAAAATATTCATTTTCAAAAAAACAATATGAAACATGGACATGGATGATAAAAATGTCCCAGTAAATACTTACACAAAAACAATCTCGGATAATAATGAGATTGAGTAATTAACCCTTAACTTGTACTTTTCATTATTCTGGGGTATGTTTAACCTCTTTTATAATGACCATATTATGTTATTAAATTATACCATAACCATATTAATATTTATTATATCATACATGATTCATTAAAGACTTTATACTACCCATTTAATAATAATTGCCATGTTAAATTAACATTTCGGGTAATAATCACTTTCTTTATTATACGTGTTTTAACTTGTTATTCTTGATCATATCACTTGGATCAGGATTTAAATACTTCCAAAATATAAAACATGTTATATATATCACATATATTTAGAATATAAATATGTATAATAGATATATATATGAAATGTAAAACATTGTTTATGGAGACGGTAGGTCGTACGTACGCATAAACGGTGTTTCTGTTTTTATATCGTATTGAACAGAAGTGAAAAAGATATATGTAAATATATATATCTAGTAGAATTATTATGTCATATATTACTGTAACACCCCAGGTAAATAAAGAATATTACATTTTCATATTTATCCATAATTTTGAATAAAATATCAATATGACTTTAAAGGGGATTCTATGCTCGATGGCGTACCCAACACGCAACAACGAGTTTCTTGGGAATCTTACGTTGCACTCTAATAATAAAATAATATTATTTTAAATAGTATTTAACATGTAGCCATTGTAATGGTGGGAATGGATATAAATAACTAAAATATGATTATATATGTTTTTAAATGTTTTTACATTTATCCAATAAAGTATAGAGGCTTAAAATACGGAAAGAATTCAATTTTAGGCGTATATGCCCTAGTTTTCACTAAAGGTTCACTTATCACCTTTTGATGTTGAAACATCATTAAATATAGTTTTGTTCACTCTTAAACATTCTTTTGGACTAAATAAAACTCTTATTAAGAATCGGGACATCAAAATTTACTTTGTGTAAATTTTAGGTATCTTTCCGATAAAGTTCATTTTTTAAATGAATAGTGTAAAATGTTGTATTTTAATTCAAAACCTCTTTTTAATCTAATTTATTTATATGATTATATAATCTTTTTAATTGGTTTTAAAGTGAAATTAGAATATATTTTTACCATTAAATCCAATAGTGGTCGTTGGAATTATTTCACTTTGAAAACAGACTTAAACCAGTGTCAATCTTTTGATACTTATTGTTTCATAAAAACACGCTATTTGCTCTGACAGTGGGAATTAATTATTAAATTAATTAATGTGACTTATATGTTTTGAATTTTTTAAAATAGACTTCATTTTTGAATTCGGAATATCAAATATAGCTTAGGGTGAATTTTTGAGATTTTTCTGAAAAACATCAATTTTTTATGAATAGTGACACCACTAAGTGGTACTTATAAAAACTGATTTTTCCGTTTAAATGAAATTTTTCCATCTTTGTGTTTTTAATTTCAAAAATATGACATACATGGTTTTCATTAAGAAGTAAAATGTGGTTTAATGGGATAAAAATAATTTTTTGGTGAATAGTAACTTATTAAGTTTTTAATCGCGATTAGAGGTAATTAGTGTAGTTTAAGGTAAAAATAATGTTTTAATAATATGAAATGAACATGAAACATGTCCTAACCTCATTGGATGTGTAATGGCCGACCAATACAAGCCATGGGTCATCTTGGGGACCCCATGGAGCCACATTGGTTGGGAAATGACATAAATAACTTTTTATTTAATGTAAAAGTAAAAATGACACAAACATCATATGTTTTACGAAAACAATTTTTACATCGGGTAATAAAGATAAGATTTTTGATTATAAATAGTCATTGGAAATCTAAAAAGCTTTCCTACATCATAGTAATTTTTTTATAATTTTTAGACTTTAAATAAATTAAATTATTTATGACATCATAATGATGCAACGATGACATCATTATCTGACGATTTAAATATAATGAGAAGATAATGTAAACTCTATGACCTAAACATGTCAAAAACTTATTGTATGGGTGGATTTAGAACCCTTATCACCTTATCCACGAAATATATCAATGTGGGACCTTTTAAAACCGAAACACATTTTCAAATAATGTAATATTTCTTACTTTCCAAAAGTGCCCCTCCTCTTCTCTTATAAAAGGCCCCCACCTCTACCTCATTTAACACACTCCTCAAGCCTTTGGCTCGGCCAATCCCTGCCCATTTACTCTCTAAACATCCCTCTCCTAATCCTAGAGGATTAAATTTGGGCAGAATCCTTTCAAAGGAATCATTTAGGCTCAAATCAAAAGGAGTTAAACTTTTAAAGGTAATTCATTCTCTCATGTTCATTTTTTTATTTTGCTTCTCCAACCCCCTAAAATCTTTTTATTTACTTTTTTTGTAACAACACCAGTATCTTAAATATACTAGGATGTTGTTATAAGATTTATTCGAGCTACACACTCACACAACTACATCAAATGGTTAAAGAACATACGGTTTCCGTGGATGGCGAAATTCTGCCTCCCGAAACGATGATTGTTCAATACTCATTTAACACCTTCAAAGGTGGCCATTATGATGTCACTATTTTTATATATGATATATAATATGTTTATGTTTTCCTTAATCTTCTGTTTTTTTCATTTTGGGCATACCTTTATGGTTTCCATTATGGGTAAACACGATATCTTCATTTAAGGAAGTGCGGACTACCGCCCCCTCAAAGTGATTTGATTCGTTAAATACCATATGTGGGAAATATAAAGGATGGAACTATGATATTATATATGATATTATAATGGAATTATAATATACCTTTATATCATTATTATTACATTCTATAAAATACGAAATAGAAATACAAGTAGCATTTATGCGTACGTACGGCTTACCGTCTCCATGAACGGTGCATTTCATTTCTTACCTCTAAATGATTATGTAATGTTATAAATGCATGAATGTACTGGATATATATGAAATATATGATATCTAAATCATGAATACAATTCTGTATATAATAAACATTTGGCCACATGAACAACATGTAACTGTAAGAAGTCCACTTTCGACTTAAGAACCAAATATCGACAAAACAAATATTATTAACTTAAATGATTACATAATCTTTATGACATGGTAATAAGTAATATAAAAAGAATAATGAACATGAAAAAGGTTTTTATGGAAGTATAAATTAACTCAAGTTTATTATTCAGGAGATTAAAGAACGATCGAGTCAAGTTGGACCCCAGGTAAGGGATCCTACTCCTCTCTTTCTTTTTAAGTACACACTTTTATGTCATTCCTTTTAAAGCTCATATTTCTTGTTATTGGGATAGTCTTTTATATTAAACGTACTTTAATTTTTATGTTCATGTGATGAGAGACCCTATTCTCTCTCGTCAATCCATTTTGGAAGTTTTGAGTGGCGCCGTTAGGCTGCCGAACTTTCGTAAGAGATCTAACCTCTCTCTTTCTTTTTAAGTACTCTCCTTTATGTCACTTCTTCTAAGCTCCTCTTTGTAATGTTGGGGGATGTTAATTTATATTCCTCTTGCTTTAAATTTTATTTTAATGTGATGAGATACCATATTTGATCTCATCAATCCATATTCAGAAGTTTTATGTGGCGCCGTTAGGCTGCTGATTTTTCGTAAGGGATTTTTTATCTCACTTTTATTCCCGTGAGATTTATGCTACATTTTCCACAAATTCCATTGAGTGGTGTATGTAATGCCCATTATTATACTCTTTGTGTAATATAATTTAGTTTATGAGTATTTACATCAATGATCTATTGTCCTTCTTTCGTGGGGTGTATGTTTTGAAAGATACCCAAGTCGGTAAGGGAACCTTTCACCCTCCTCTTTTTTAAAAGACTTATTTTGTTGGGTCTTTTAATTTACATATTTTTATGTTGGGATATGTTCTCATATATCCTTATTGATATAAATTTTATTTCCAAGTGATGAGATACACTTTTTATCTCTCATCAACTCATTTTGATGTGATACCGTAAGGCTGTTAAGGGAACTTTTTAACCCAATTTCGATTTCTTTGGGTTCAACATGTTGTAATTGAATATGTCATCCATTGAATATGTGTGAATGACCTTTTATTGTTTTACACTTATTATCCACTTATATTGGGTGTAATTATATTTGTCACACATATTTTTGAGATTGATTTGTCCTTAATTTAAGGATACCTTCTCTATAAGGGATTTCATCACATTTGACATTTCTATTGAGGGTTCATTGTTGTTATGCACCAAATAACTCTTATATGGTGTATATACTGTACTTTGGAGTATTATATCATGAATACATTTATTCTCATGATATTATAAAGTTCTGAATAAATGTTATTCCTCAATTATTGTATTCAAGTGTCTTTAATTTTGGTAAAACCCCTTTAACCCAAATATCGTTTTAAATGTTTTAATAATTTGTTCTTATTAATATCCATGTTTTCAAAATGGTTTAAGGATTTATTTATATGGATATTAATGGTTTAAAATTTTAAGCTTCAAGGTGGTATGGGACACTTTGATTCAAAAATATCTTTATGTTTTAAATGGTTTTGGAAATGATTTCTTTTTTAATGGATTCATTATTTCAATATACTAAAATGTTATATTGATTGAAATGTGGAAATGTTATGTTTCCTTTATGCATGTTTTATGTGATACATTTATGTTATGGTTCTTGGGAATTGTTATGAAAACGGGTGGTTCTGTGATAAACTAAGGGCGGGTGAGCCCGATATAGCTCTCTAATGCATTGGGTAACGCGAAGGAGTGAAAAGTTAAGGTTTCTCCGAAGAGATTTATGGAATATACTGTGATGGGTATTCCAAACGTAACCAAGAGGGTTACTCCCTACGTAAGAATGTTATGAATGCCTCATGTTACCTTTTTTAATTATGATTTCTATGATTTATTCATGTTTTGATGAGGTATGAAAGTGCCTTTGTTTTTAAAGTATTATTTCATTCTTATGTATATATGAACTCATGTTTCCTTTCCATATTTTTATAACCCTTACTGAGCTTTTTATGCTCATCCCAAGTTTTTGAAATGTTTTTCACAGGTCACAAAAAAGGTACATGATAAGATGATAGAGTCAAGGATGTGTCAAGAAAGAAACCAAGTTTTATTTTAAATATGTTTCCGTCGTTGGGAAGAATGAATCCTGTCTTTTATGTAACAACTTTGTTTAAAGGTGGAATGTAATGCAAGTTTCAAGATCTAATTCTCTAAAACTCTAAACCTGAAAAGATCCTCAATGTGTAATCTTGTAATAACTCAATATTAAGTAAGGTTTAAGGCTGGGACCTTATAATTATAAACTTATTAATAATATATATATTTATAATCATCTTTTAATGGTGAATTTGGAAAAGAATCTCATCGCGTCGTAGAGACGGTAAGTCGTACGTACGCACGAGCGATGATATCATTCTATTGATGGTGAAATCATGTTTAATTGGAGGGTATGTTATATATAAAGAATAATTAAAATGTTATATTTATTATTTACATCAATTATACTCATTATTATACCCATCCAAATAATGAAGTGTTGAATAACAAAATACACCACGATGTGGAGACAGTAAGTCGTTAGTACGCACGTATGGTGACTTTGTCATTCATAGGATGGATAGAATAATGAATATGGTTGTAACATATTTATAATAACATTTCATTATGTATAAGGTACTGTAGTTATTATTTTATTATGGAAATAACAAAAAATTAGGAAGTGGAAGAAGAAAAGAACTTTGAAAGAGGTGATGAAGTAATTACCCCTTCTTCTGGTTCTTCCTTTTGATTTAATCAAAAGGGATCCTTAGTTTAGATTCGGATCAAAGTAATGCTTCTAGGTTTAAGTGAGGATAGTTGGAAAGATATTTTAGTAGAGTTTGGCTGATCCAAATAACTTTGGATGTTAGAAATTAAGAGAAGGGGAAGTACCCTTTTATAATAGAGGTGAAAGTAACTTTAGAAAAATATTGAAATATTATTTTATTATAAAATAATTTTTGGTTTATAATGTCGCAAAATAGATTTATTTCAAGGATAAGGTAGTTATCGGTCGAAATCCTCTCAACCAATAGGTTTTAGACAAGTTTAGGTCACCATATTAACCTTATCTTTTAGATTTAACTCTTAGTTAAATAGTTTATCTTTTACAATGTCTTCTTGTATTTTTATATTACATGGTTAATAAACTTATTATAAAATTCCAAGAGAACCTAAAGTGGTTCATTAATGACATATATATCATTATATAATTCCTTTGGACCAAACTTATATTTTTAGGAATATTATATCATTTATTCATATAATATTTTTTTAAACTCATTTATGTCAATTTTGAAACTATTTAGTATTTTGTTTTTGTGAAAGTCAAAAAAACTTGATTACTTCAAAAAAAATACATTAAATAAACCATAATATTTCATATTAACCTATAAAATTCTGTGAATGAATCAAAGGTCTCAATTAACATTTATTTTGATATTTATAATATCAATTATTTTAATCTTTCATTAATAAGGTAATTATTGCATCATCTTCTATCATAAATAAATTTAATTATTTAATGTCTAAAAATTATAAATAAAATACCATGATGTATAAAATATTTTATTATTTATAATTAATATTTATAGTCAAATTAACTTATGTATAACCCTATATTAAAAAAATTAGTTAATAATATTGAATTTAACACTTTAAACTCTTCTTTAAATAAAATAATAATAAATGTCCTAATCTAATACAAATGGACCAAAAGGATCATATTTTATTACTATGTTTTATTTTGGTCTAAATACACTTATCCAATAGAATTATGACATGTTTCATGGTAGTTATAATATCATTTTACCTTTAATTACCCTATTTACTTTTAACTGTGGTAAATAAAATTCAAAATTTACTATTCAACAAAAATTATTTTTATCCTATTGAACCACATTTTACTTACTTATTTCAACTGTGACTCTTGGATTTTTGAAATTCAATTCACATAAGCAGTTAAATTACATTTTATGTGAATTTGCCAATGTGCCAAGAAAGTTGGTAAAAGACAGTAAAAAGTTCAATAAAATTTTGTATATCTAATCTTATTATAAAATGAATTTAATGAATTTAATTGGACTAATAGAGTTATTATGTATCTATTTTGACTTTAAAATAAATTTAAATAAAAATAATTATTATTTAAATAAAATTCGGTTTTAAATAATAACGTAGTGTTTTTCACTATTCATCAAAAATTGAAAGTTTTCAGCAAAATACCAAAACTTCACCCTAAGATAATTTTGATATTCCAAATCAAAAAATGATGTCTATTTTAAAAAATTCATAACATATATGTTTCATTAATTAATTTAAAATTAATTCTCATTGTCAAAACCAGAAAGCGGGTTTTTTAGAAGTAAAAACTATTAAAAGATTGATATGTGTTTATATCTAATTTAAATGTAAAATTATTTCCAATGACCAAAATTGGATTAAATGATAAAAATATAATATAATTATACATTAAAACCATTAAAATTTATAATTTAACAATACAAATTATTTTAATTAAAAATTTGTTTTCAATTATAATTTAGTATTTTTCACAATTAATCAAAATATGAATGTTATCAGAAAAACACCAAAAATTTATCCAAACTAAATTTTTATGTCCCTATTCTAAAGAATAAGTTTATTTTATAAAATTTGATATAAAAAAGTGTCAAATATTGGATTTAAAAAGGATTTACCTTTAAAAGGCGGTAAAATTTCATTTTTTGAAAAATACTTCTTTTATTTGAAAAAAATGAATTTGTTCGTATATTATGTCTAAGAAACACATAATATGGATTCTAAAATTATATGGAGTATATTAAATTAAAAATTTAGTAAATACTATTCATAACCACTTTTTGAATTGCTAGTTTGGTAAGTCGTGATGTGCTCGAACTCAGTGTTGTGTGTGGCGCAAGCTATTGAATTACTTTAAAGAGATAATGTACTATGAAATCTTGGGGTGTTACATGAAATATTTCTAACACTGATTATTCCATAATAAAACCTAATAATTCCATGTGAAGGCTATTAAAGGAGTCCCAAACTAAAATAAATAGGCTACAAACCTTATATAGTATCCTCTAATTTTAGTCCCAACCTAGCGGGGCTCGATCTGCAACTACCCAATACCACCTCTATAGGCCAGGGGCTGGTGAAAAGCATTAAAAGTCATAACTAATATGGTAGGCCTTTTCCAAAATTACATGTATTCAAGTTCCTGAACATCTCAATGTAGAAGTGAAAAGGAATAAAAGAAAATGATGCAACATTTAGAGTAATAACCATGCATATGAAACCTCTAGGGAATACAAAGAGTAAGTTATTGTAAACTAAGATTTAAAAGGGTAAAAATACATTCCCAAATAGAAATATGTCCTGACCTGACAAAAATGGGAAAGTAAATTCTGAGAGATCTCAGATCTGAATCTCCAAGCTCTGACCACCATACGCAGTCAAATGCACTAGGTATATCTATGATACTATATAATCATTTCCAACCTATCCATCGTCTGTATAAGGCACTACATATGCAGGAAAAGATCATACAAAGCTGAGTATATACATACCTAGTAAGATGCCTTGAAAGTTAAAGGGGAAGTAATAAGAGAAAATATAGGAATAGATAGCACAACCCAAAGTAATAAATTAACAAAATCCAATGACATGGATATATATATATTCTCAGAAAAAAGAATCCAAAATGGGAGAGAAAAGGGGATCTCCTACTCATAGCCTATCCCTGGAAAAGAGAGTCATCCATTCCATAAGGTCCTTTAATGATGCCCAAAATATTGCATGTCTGTCCAAAGAAGTAATCATGTTGAAGTCACATGCCTCACTAATGTGTCACACAGTCAAGGGGGAACAATATTCAAGAAGAGGACCCACACCATAGTGTTTAAGGGGGTTCCACTCAGTTTAAGGAGGACTCTCACCTGACCTGATAGGGGTAAAACTTGGTAGATAGTGGTCCCACACCCTATCACTATAAGGGTACCAATCAGTGGATAGAGGACATGTACCATAACTCCATAGGGTGGTACCACTCAGTAGATAGGGATCCCATGACCTAACTCTATAGGTGGTACCAATTAGTAGATAAAGTATATCCACCCTAACATTATAGGGGGTACCACTCAATAGATAGAGGACCCACACCCTAAAACCATAGGTGGTAATACTCAGTAGATAGATGAGATGAACCCTAATTCCATAGGGGGTACCACTCTGTAGTTAGAGGACCTGCACCCTAGTCCATTATGGGGGTACCACTCTAATGATCCTGCCTGATCACTACCATCATTGAGCACCGCCAAAAGAATCATCACAAATGTAACATCTCGCATCATACCTCAAAATCCAACAAAGAAATAACATCTCATTATGCAAAGAAAAACACTCAGGATAGGCTAATCATGGGCCAAAATATGAGTCCAAATAAAGGTGATACGATGGGTAGAAGGTTCCTTAAAATGGAGAAGGGGTACACAGCGTGTAAGGGGACCCACATGGTGTGCGGTCCCACTATTTTTCTTGTTCATGCCCTTATTGGTATATGGATCAATTTTCATGTATACCTACATGGTGTGTAGAGGGACTACATGATGTGTCTCAGCCACCCAGGGTCCTACTTGTGCTCTTGGCTATGTCTATATAAATTTTTCTAGGTCTTTATACTCTAGTACATGGTGTGTCCTCCTGCATGGGGTTCCACCCATGTTCCTCAATCTAAGTTGGAGTACTCTATCTATGTGCTGGTAAATGGAATGTTCCTAGACATTCCCATAATTGTGTACTCTTGGAGTGCATTCCAAGTCGCTAGCACATGGTTCACACTTCATGTGGTGATCCCACTTGGAATTTGACACTTTTCTCACCTAAAACCCAAGTCATCCTAGCCAGGGGACTTCATGGCATGTTTTCTTCAGACTAAATAGTGTTTGATTGGGTTTTTCATAAAATTTGAGATCTATTTATGGTGTTCTAGATCCACCCCCACAACATCAAATATCACCTTTATTCTGCTCTAAATCAAAGGGGTGTCCTTTGTTCATCATTTTTGGTCATCCGTTGGCCGAAGAATAAATTTATGATTCACCCATACGAAACTGTACTCACTTCATTGCTCATGGTGCCTTTAGTAACAACCCATTGCCTCACCAGATTCCCAATCCATGGTGAAATTACCCATATCCCAAAATCCATCCAAGTAAATCCCTTATTCACCAAACCATTCATCGAATTCTATTTGCCATGAATCCATGGGTCTGATCGCAATCAATCCCACCCAACAATTTCAAATCATGACCTAATGGTCTAATGATGACTAACACAAAGAAAAAAGTAAAAACACACAACAAAGAATTTTCAATGATCATTGAACATGAATTATTGGATAATGGATATGGATTGGGATTCCCATAGTGAATAAAACTAAATAACATGGATTAATTTAATAATCAATTGAAAACTAATACATTGGTGAATATAAGGACTTGATTTAATTTAGATCAAGATATAGATTAGATCATGATAAATATATTTAATAAATTAGGGTATAATACACCACATGATGAGTCCTACCAGGAGATTGGATTTTCATCAATGAGGAACACATTCTCCAATCAATGAGAGAAGTTTTTGCATTCGTTTCACCTTGATTCTTTTGGATCCAGAAGTTATTCATTGTCTTATTATGATTCTCCAATAGTGGAGGAGGATATTTCCTCTTAACTATCTTAGGGTTATATGGATAACCATATAAATTTTTTGTAATGGTGTAGTTATAGGTTATTTCTGTTTAGTTCAATTAATAAATTAATTAAATTAATTACTTAATTAACCCATTGAACATACCACCAATGATCTTTTTATCTGAATTCCCCATTCCAACCAATTTTAGTTTACGACTTTGGTAAAAATCACATTCCAAAAACAATCATGGTCTTGGATTTTTTATATGAGAGTCTGTTTAAGAGTTATCCCATTTTCTTTAAGAAACTGCATTTGTGTGATATAAAATATGTTTAATTTTTTTATAAAATTAATTCTGGGCACATCAAGCCTCAGAATCGCACATAATTTTAGTGTTTGGATCTGAAAATATTTATAGATATATTTCAAAGTCATACAAGTAAAAAACATGGTCTCTACATTATTTCCAGCTACAATATTATAATCCCCAAAAAGAAAAAACTAGACAAAAATATTAGGATACTAAGGTTGCATATGGCTTTCCCACTCCTAGGAGCTCTCTTGTATGCTATAATACTACCACAGCACTCAAACCAAGGTAATCATTCATCCACATAGGGTCCTCTCCAACCAATCCTCAATCGCCACTAGGTGCTCCACAAAAGTGGATTTATCCTCAATTTCTAGCTCGCCACATCCAATAATGTATGTAAGATCATGCATGTATCTCCTCTAATGCGAAACAGTGAAGATTTTGTGCACCCATTCCAAATATGGGGTTAGGTCTAGGTGATAATAATCCTATTAAACCCTTCGGAAGATCTCAAACGGCCTAATGAACGTCGGTAATAGCTTGACTCCCCAACTGAATCTCTAAAATCCTCATCATGAGGAGACTCTCAGGAAAACATGTTATCGCTATTAAAACTTCGAGGGCCTACAATGCCAATATACATAATATTTCTACCTACTCTAGGATATCATATTCTACTTGAAGATGACCTGGACCATCTCTTTCATTGCATGCATCATCTTTGGCACAACAAGTAATGACTTAATGATATCTATCTAGCACGAGGTTGACCTCTAGGGTCTCCCTTATAGGTCCTCAAAACTTTACCTAACGATATTAGAGTAGTATCTATTATTGTACACAAACTTTACCAATGGAAATTGATCCTCCCA
Source organism: Viscum album (assembly GCA_963277665.1). Taxonomy (NCBI): domain Eukaryota; kingdom Viridiplantae; phylum Streptophyta; class Magnoliopsida; order Santalales; family Viscaceae; genus Viscum; species Viscum album. The sequence continues at coordinate 1,118,331,202 of OY728158.1, forward strand.
ACTCTGGTCAATGTATAACACACAATCCATCAGTATATCCTCTAGCACCTAGATAGTATGCTCGGACTACCAATCTATCTGATGGTGGAAGGTTGTACTCCTCATCATTTTATTTCTGAATGAATTCTATAATCCACTATGTAACCATGATATGAACTACACATCACTTTTAGTGACAATCATCAAGGCAACCCCATTAATTAGAACAATATCTCATAGGTACAACTTCCCCAAACTCTCCATTGAACTCTAATCTCTGTTAGCAATGAAATGTGAAAACATCATGAGTCGGTCAACTATCACCCATATAGAATCATATCCTCTCACTATCCATGAAATAGCTATCATTAATTCCATCTATATTTCATCTTAATTCCACGCTGGGATCTCAAGGGGGTCCAACAAACCTTTCGGGACCCAGTGATCATCTTTCACATAATAATAGGTATAGCACTCAGAGATCAAATCAGACACACTCCATCTCATACTGATAAACAAAAACTATTTTTGAAGGTCTCTTTACATATTCTACACATCGGGATGTACAAACAAATGATAAGTGTGGAGCTCTCTCATAACCTCTTCCCACATCATGACTAGGACCATCATTCATCCCTGGAAAAGGATGACGTGATTCCATTATTCAGAAAATACATCAGGTGAATCTCCTGAGTATATCTAGTCATGTAAGACCTCATAGCCAATTGGGAATCTCTCATGTGATAATGGAGTAGATGATTCAACACCAATGACTAAATAAATGATTCACCCTCCTGCTCAACCAGGGTTAGCTGAAAGGAATCAAGCTACTTAGACACCTCCTATGATAAAAGAGCATGGAACTTCCTATTAAGGGAATCTACTACCGAATTTCCCTTTCCAGAAGTGTAGACAATCTCAAATTCATAGTCCTTTGGAAACTCTATCCAGTTCCTCTATATCAAGTTCATTTCTCTCTGTGTAAATAAATACCCGATGATCTGATGGTCGGAGTAAACAATAAAGTGATCTCCCATAAGGTAGTGTCTCCATAACCTTAGATCAAATACTACTACAATCATCTCTAGGTCATGATTCATGTAGTTCTGTTCATGGGGTCTCAACTACCTCAACCCATATGTGATAACTGTTTATCTCTACATCAACACATATTCAATATTAGGTCATAAGGCATCTCAATACTCTACATACTCCATTCCCTCCTTTGGTAGCATCAAAATAAGAGAAATCATTAGTATCATCCTCAACTCCTTAAAGAATCTCTAGTACTACCCAGTCTAGGTAAATGGATACCCTTCCACATTAGGGTATTAAAAGGGTCTATAATCCTAGATAATTCTTCCAAAAACCACATATAGTACCCCTCCAATCCAAGAAAACTGTGAACCACTAAAACACTTCTGGGTGGCTCCCAATAAAGCACAACATTGATCTTCAACGAATCTATAGATAACCCATGCTCTGAAATGACATGCCCTGAAAAGTTAACCTCATGAAATTATAACAATAACTTCGAGAGATTATCATAAATTTGGTGCTTCTAAAGAAAATATAAGACCATTTTCATGTGATCTTCATTTTCCTCCTCTAATGAAGAGTAAAAGAGTATTTCATCAATGAAGATAGCCAAAAATTGGTCTAAGTATGGATAGAAAATTTGGTTCATAAAATCTATAAACATGGTGGGAGTATTCATTACACTGAAAGGAATCACCAGGAACTCCTTACCTCTATAGCACCATCATAATTCCATGTTTAAAATATCAGACTTGTGAACTCTCAACTATCGGTAGTCAGATCGGAGATCGATATTCAAGAACCATCTCGCACCTCACAACTAATCAAAGAGGTTATAAGTCATCAAAAATGGGTACATGTTCCTTATCATATCTTGGTCCATGTGACAATAATCCACAAACAACTTCAATATCCCATACATTTGTTTAAAATAAAATACTAGAGATGCCCAGGGGGACACATTGGGCCTGATAAACCTCTTCTCTAGAAGGTCCTATAACTGCAACCACATATTTCAAAGCTCTCTAGGGGTCATATGATACACCTTAAAGGATATTAGATTTTTCTGAGGATGAAGTTCAATGAAAAACTACATATCCCACCTCATAGGTAGTACTAGAACATCCTTGGGGAAGACATCTATAAAATCTTCTAAGACTGAATGAATTTAGGTGCCTGAAGAGCCTACTATTCCAATGGAAAAACAATCCAAATTATGGGTGTTGGGATACATCATCCTTCTCACAAAACACACTCACCCTTACATGATATCTCTCTTACCTATAAACGAGAATCCCATCCCATTGGTGTGAATGAATATGACACATTTACAATGATGATCGATATGGGCTTGGACAGTGCACAACCAATCCATACCCAATATGTAGTTATAGGGTTCGATTGTGAAAACCAAAAGGTCCCACGAGAACCTCTCTCAACCAAGTGATAGCTCACATTGCTGGAAGATAAAATATTTTAAAAGAAGCATTCCCCATAGAAACCTCAAGACAAAGTTTTTAGTCTAAATCCACCATTGGGAGATCCAGATATCACACCAGGAGTAAAGAGATAAAGTAATGACTTTCACCTATTTCTAATAATAATGAATAAATAATAGAGTAGACATATATTATAACTCTAATAATCTTGTCTGATACTAGGTAAAATGACTCCATAGCCTACAGTTGTTTGTAGCCCCAAACAGTAGCTCCCAGAGCCTTACGTGGTCCACCTAGTGGTGATGGTGGAAGGATCTCATAATGTCATCCACCACCCATAGCTCCTCCTCTTAAATCTCTTACAAATAATCTTCTAGCTCTACCTCCTTGGGGGCCTCCCAACCATCTCCTGGGAGATCCATGATCACGGCATTGCCTATGTTTTGGTAGTATATCCACTATCATCCTACCCTCCTCAGCATGTCTGGTCATACAATCACATATCATGTGACCTCACCCATCACATGAATAGAATCGCCCCTCTCCGAATTTCCCTAGTACTCTATGTGGTCCTTGTGCTTCCGGAACACATTCTTGATTTTTTTCATGGGTAGGTCTCTTATGCTGAGATCCTACCAAATGGTGATAGCTGCTGCAAATGAATCAACCCTACAATGTCCACTACCAGCTCCAACTACCTGGATTCCCTTTGAAAAGAATCTCTCAATCACCATCACCCACTCCAGCACCCCATCATAGGTGGGAATTCACAAGGTAACTACACTATAATGGATATCTCTGAGGAGACCTTTATCAACATATGTGCCCAGAAGTGGACATCCTAAATCATGTTAAGGGAGTACTGCATAAGGTTTTTAAACCTTTAAGCATATTAATCTAGTGTAATCCATCCATTCTATAGCTCTAGAAGTTTCTGAATCTAAACTGATCACAAGTTGGAGGGGTACTAATCCTCATAGAATAGTTACTGGAAGTCAATCCATTAGAGTTTTTGACTCATCATGCATCTGCGTAACTAGACTCCGACAACACCCAACTGATCCATGGAAAAGGAAACTATAGTGCAACCACCAGATCATTTGGTGTGAAGATAATCCTGAATAAATGGATCACTGAATCTATCCAATCCTCCTCTAACTAGGGATCTATCTTGTCATATAACCTTAATGTCCTTTGAATTTAGATCTCATGGAGTGTGCTAAGCCTACATGCATCCTCATCCTAATATACTGGTAATATCTACTTCTCAAAATGTGGGGGTGCTACTACCTATACACCTAGTAGAAAGATATCATGGGATAGACCATGAATAGAGGCCACATCACTAATTAGATTGTTACCATGAACCAAAATCAGTAACCTAGATGGCTATTATCACGGAGGTATCCTAAAAAATTAATTAATACATATTATGGTCAGATGACAATATATATATAATGGGGACCTGACTCAAGAATCTTGGTCAAAAGACTCAATACAATATGATGCATGTACCATAGATCCTTGTAACCAATATCTCAGTATTCTAAGTCACAAGGAGTTAGTCAATATCCTATTAAATGGATACGCTGACCACCACACCAACACTGGGTTCCATGCTCATAGAACCACACTCAAGACACTTTGGCAATGTTACCCTATGTCAAAAAAAAAATCCTCATAAGGGGAAAACTCCAAACACCATCCAATGGAATGTACCACCATTGATACCAATCTATTGTGACCTAACCCAACATGACTCGAGCTAAAACAATCCCAAGACTACCTCTATAGGGCAGGGGCTAGCGACAAGCACTGGAAAGACAAAACTAATATGGGAGGTCTTTTTCTAAAATATCTATATACACACACCCAAACATATAAATGTATATGTGTATAGTAATAAAATAAAATGATGAAATATCTATAGTAATAACCATCCATGCAAAACCTATAAAAAATACAAAGAGTACGATAGTGTAAACTGAAAATTAAAAGGGGAAAATACATTCCCAACGAGAAAAATGTCCCAACCTGACAAAACTAGAAAAGTAAATGCTGAGAGATCCCATATCTGAATCTACAAGCTCCTACCACCATACATAGTTAAATGCACCAGGTATCCCAATGCTTCTCTATAATAACTGTCGACCTATCCGTTCTTTACATAAGTGGTGACATGTGCGGGTAAAGCCCATACAAGGGTGTATATATATACCTAGTAAGTCACCCCAAACGATGAAGGGGGTATTTGGAGACATGATATGAATAGATTGCTCAAACCAAAGTAAGAGAGTAATAAAATCAAATAACCTGGATATAGATAGATATATATATATATATACATATATCCTCAACAAAAATATGCTCAAATGATACAGAAAAGGGTATCTCCATTTCATAGACCAACCCAAGAAAAGAGATACAAATGTTCCATAATGTATATCAATAATGCCCAATATCTTTTATTTATTTCCAAACAAGTAGCCATGTAGAGGGACCATGCCTCACCACTATACCACATAGTCAAGGGGCCACAAAAATCAAGTAGAGTACCCACGCCCTAGTGCGTTAGGGGGGTGCCGCTCAATGTAAGGAGGACATACACCCTACCCGATCGGAGGTACAACATGGTAGATAGATGACCCACACCCTAACTCCATAGGGGGTAACACTTATAAGAAAGAGTAATTTCACTCTTAGACCATAGGGGGTACCACTCAGTAGACAGAGGACTCATTCCATAATTCCATAGGGGGTACCACTCAATAGATAGAGGACCTACACCTTAATTCCATAGAGGGGTACCACTTAGTTGATATAGGACCCACACCCCAACTTCATAGAGGGGTACCACTTAGTAGATAGAGGACCCAAATTCTAATTCCATAGGGGGTACCACTCAGTAGTTATAGGACCTATTCCTTAGTCTATTAGGGGGTACCACTCTAATGATCTTTCCTGATCACTGCCATCATCGACCACCGCCTAAATAATTTTCATGTTCTAAACATCTCATATCATATCTCAAAATCTACTATAAAGGCTACCATCGTGTTATATGTAGAAAAACACTCAATATAGACTACTTGCATGACAAAATTCAAGTCCAAAAAAACACACGAGAGGTATAAGGTTCCCAAAAAGGAATAAGGGGTACACAACATGTAAGGGGACCCATATGGTGTGTGGTTCTACTCTGCTACCCGGACGTGTCCCTACCAATACATAGATCACTACCATTACAACCCTAAATAGTGTGGGGGGGACTACAAAGCAAGGCTCATCCACCTAGGGTCATGTATATGATCTAGGCCATGTCTGTGTAAAGTTTCTCATGTCCATGAACTCTGATACATGGCATGTCCTCCCACACGGGGTTCTGTCCATGTCCTTCAGGTTAGGTTCCTATACTCTAGTAATGTTCTAGTACATGGCATGTGGCTATCTGTTCTTATTCCCATGTATTCCAAGAGTACACACCGGGTCTCCAATACATGGGTTACACAAAATTTGGAGATCCCATATGATGTGTGATACTTTTCTCACATAAAACCCTGGCCGTCATAGCCAGGGGGATAAATGGCATGTGTTCGTCAGACTACACAGTGTGCAGTCAGGTGTTTTTTAGAATACAATATCTTCTTATGAAATTTCATATCCACACCCTCCGCATACAATATCACCTCTAGGACACTTGAAATTGAATGGAATGCCTTAATTTATCATTTTTATCCATCCTTTGGATGAAAAATGGATTTTTTATTCACCCATACGAAACCATATGCACACAATCGATCATGGAACATTTACCCGTCACATATTGCTTCATCATATTCATTATCCATGGTGGAGTCTCCCATATCCCTCAATTCATAAAAATACATACCTAATTCATCAAACCATTCATCACACACAAATCCACCATGAATTTAGGGGTCCAATCACACTCAGTCCCACCTGGAAATGTCGAATCATGACTCCATTCTCCAATGATGACTAACATGAATAACAAAGTGAGAAAGGTAAATGATCAAATGTGCAGCAATCATTTTCAAAGAATTCTTTTCTAACGGATATGGATTGGGATACCCGCGGTGAGGAAAATTGAATAATAGGGATTAATTTAATAATTAATTGAAAATTGATACATAAGTGAATACAAGGAATTTATTTAACTCATATCAAGGGATATATTCAATCATGATCAATATATTTAATCAATTTGGGTATAATCCACAAATTTAAGATTTCAACCCAAATATTGGCCATTTTTCTATGAAGTCTATACTCTCCAAGGAATGAGAGAATTTGTTGCAATTATTATGCCTTGATTTGTTTGGATCTAGATGTTTTTCATCGTCTGATTCCAATTCACCAATGGAGGTGCAAGAAATCTCCACTCCATAGTCCTTGGATTAGCAGCTAACCCTGGATATCCTTCATAATGGTGTACTTATTTGGGATTTTTGTTTAGATCAATTAATAAATAAATTAAATAAATTATTTAATTAACCCACTAAACGCACCGCCAATAAACATTTTATCCAAACACCCCATGATGACCCATTTTAGGTCATTCCTAGGGTAAACCATTAATTATGGATTCAAAAGTGGTCTTGGATTTTCGATATGAGAATCCATTTAATAGATATATCATTTTCTTTAAGAAAACATGCCTATGTGATATAATTTTTTTTTAATATTTTTATAAAATTGATTCTGGGCACATAAGACCTCAGAATTTCATGTTGTCTTAGTTAATGTCTTAAAAAATTAGATATACATAAATGTCTTATAAGGAAAACAAGGTTCACTACATTATTTCATTATTCAATATTTTTTCCTTAAAAAGAAAAAACTCAACAAAAATCTTGGGATACTAATATTTCATCTAGCTCACCCACTCCCAAGATCTCTCTTTCATGCTCCCATGCATCCACAATACTCAAACTAAGGGAATGGTACATCCATGTAAGGACATCTCTTACCAATCCTTGATCACCATAAAGTTTTCTAGAAAAGTGGATCCATCCTGCATGTCCATCTCACCCCAATCAATAATGTGCATAGGTTTATGAATGTATCTCCTCGACTATGATAGATTAAAGATTTCATGAACCCGCTCCAACTATGGGGGTATGATGAGATGATATGAAACCATGCTTACCCACTGAAAGATCTTGAACGGACCGATGAACCTTGGGGATAACTTTCCTCCCTTTTCAAATCTTTACAATCCTCATCATTGGGATACTCTCAGAAAAACATGGTCTCCCTAATCAAAATAAAAGGTCCTAATTCCTCAATATGTGTAAAATTAATGCCTAATCTAGCTTGTATTCATCCACTCATGGATGACTTGGACCTTCTCCATAGTTTCCTGCACCATATCTGGCCCAACAAGAAATGCTTCACTGATCACTGTCTAGCATGAGGTTGAATTGCAGGATCTCTTATACAGGTCCTCAAAAGGTTTCATGATGATAGTAAAGTGATAGATATTATTGTACACAAAATCTACCAATGTAAAGTGATCATCCCACCTACTGCCAAAGTGTAACATTGAAGTCCTCAATATATCCTCCAGCTCCTCGATATTGTGCTCGGTCTACCCATCTGTCTAGGGGTGGAAGGTTGTACTCATCATCATCTGGTTCCCAAATTTCTTATAAAATCCTCTCTACAATGGTGATGTGAACTACACATCATGTTCAAAGAAAATCATTGAGGTCACCCCATTAAGGAGAAAAATCTATTTTATGTATAGCTTCCCCAAACTCTAAACCGAACTCAACTCCCCAATAGTAATGAAGTGCGCCGAATTCATGAGTAAGTCAACTATCACTCAAATGGAATCATGGAATATCATTGTTTGTGGAAGACCCATCATGAACTCCATGGATATGTCATCTCATTTCCACTCTGGGATCTCAATGGGATACAACAAACCTGTCTGAACATGGTGCATAACCTTCACTTGATAACAGGTGAGGCACATAGAGACAAACTTAGCCACACTCTATCTCTTGTCATCCCACCAAAACTACTGCTAATGGTATCTATACATATTCCCCACATTGGGATTTATTTCCAATGTATAAGTGTGGAACTCTCTCATCACCTTCTCATGTATCATGACTGGGACCACCATCAATCCTTAGAAAAGGATGATGTGGTTCCCTCCTTTAGAAAATCCATTAGGTGAATATTCTGAGGATATCTAGTCATATAAAACCTCATAGTGAATGTATCCTAACTGGTACTCTATCACATGATGAAGGAGTATAGAAGTCAACACCATCGACTAAATAAAATATCCACCCTCCTGTTGAACTAGGGTCGGCCATAAGGAATCAAACTTCTCATATTTCTCCTACACCAAACAAGACTGGGACTTCCGGCTATAGGAATCTGCTACCACATTTCCCTTCCCAAAAGAATAGAATATCACAAAGTCATAGTCCTATAGAAACTCTAACCAACACCAATATCTCAAGTTCATGTCTCTCTGTGTGAATACATACTTGAGACGTTGATGGTCTGAGTAAACAATGAAGTGATCTACCTAAATATATTGCATCCACATCCTCATATCAATGACTACCACTTACATCTCTATGTTATAAGTTGCATAGTTCTTCTCATGGGGTCTCAACTACCCTAGCCCATATGAAATTATTTTTTGTCTTTGCATCAACATAAAATTGATCCTAACTTCTAAGGAATCTCAATACACTACATACTCCCTGACCTTCTTCATTAGTCTCAAAATAGGAGTAATCATAAACCTCAACTCTTCGAAGGCTCTCTAGAACTACTCATTCTAGGTAAATGGATTCCCTTTCTATGTCAATACGGTCAAAGTAAATGTAATCCAAGATAATCCTTTCATAAACCTCTTGTAGTACACTACCAATCCAAGAAAACTTCACACCTATTACATGACCCTATGTGTCTCCTAAGGAATCACTACATCGATAAAGCTAGTGCTCCCAAATAAAATCTAATACCATCCTCAAGTTATCTACAATCCTCCTATAACATAGAGTATATGAGTATGTATTTAATGAAGATAATTAAAAATAGGTCCATGTTTGGAAAGAAAATATGGTTCATCAAACCCATAAACATGGTGGGGGAATTCATCACATTGAAGGGAATCGCCAGAAACTCATAGTGTTCATAGAAAAATAAGAATTCCATCTTCAGCATATTATACTTGAAAATTCTCAACTAGTGGTAGTCAGACCGAAGATCAATATTTGAGAACCATATCACACCTCAATAATGATCAAATAAGTCGTTAATACTTGTAAAGGGTTAATTTTTCTTTATCATGGCTTGGTTTTGGTGATTATAATCCACACAAATTTGCAATCACTCATCTTCCTTTTTCATGAACAACATTAGAGCTGCCCAAGGGGAAACACTAGGCCTGATAAAACCCTCTCTTGAAAGTTATAAAACTATAGCCATGTGTCTCGAATCTCGGTAGGGTCTATATGATATGCCAAAGAATATATCATATTTGTCCTAGAATGCATGTTGATGAAAAACTCCATCTACTACCTCAGGTTTAGTCCTGATATTTTCTCAGGGAAGATGTCTAAAAAAATCCTCCAAGACTGAAGTTATCCAGATGCTGGAAGAGCCTGCTGCACCAAGAGATACACTTTCCAACTAATGGGTGATGATCTATAGCCATATTCTCATAAGACCCTCTCACCCTACCTTGAAATATCTATTTCCTATAAAAGATAGTATTATCCCACCCATGTGAAGGAATATGACTCATTTGCAGTGGTAGTCAATCTGGGCTCAGACCATGGAAATCCAATCCATACCCAAGATAACATCATAGGGTTCCATCGTGATGAACAAAAGGTCCCATAAGAACCTCTCTCTACAAAGAGATTTCTCAGACTACCAACAGATAAAAGATGCAGAAGAAGTGTTCCCCATAGAAACCTCAATACAAAGATGTTGAGATAAAGCCTCGATTGGGAGCTCCATCACTCACACCAAGAGTAAAGATATGATGGAATTACTCACACATATGTCTACTAATACTAAATAAAGAGTATAATAAACATATATTGTACTTCTAATCATCTCATGTGTCCCTGGTTCATACTTCTCCATAGCCTACTGTTGTATGTGGCCCCAACCACCAGCTCCCTAAGCCCAAAATGGGATTCCTGGTGGTGGTCGTGAAAGGATATCATAATATTATCCACTACCAATATTTTATCCTTTGGAAATAAACTTATTCCACTTCCATCTCTTCCTCCCAAGCAGCCTTCCTTTCCTATCCCGGGAGATCCCTGGTCATGGTGTTTCCACTAAAGTGGAAGTCCATATGCTATTTGTCTTCCCACTTAGCACATCTAGTTTGATAATCACAAGTCATATGACCTCACCCATCACATAAATAGCACCGCCCCTCACCAGGAATCATTAGTCCTATGTGTGGTCCCTATTCCACATGAACACATGTTTGAGTCGGGTTATGGGGAGGTCTCTTGTGCAGATATCCTACCAATTGGAATCTACTATCTATTGCAGACAACTTAGACCAATAATGCCCACCGCTGGCTCCAAATTCCTAGAAATTCCTCATATATGAAGCTCTCTATCATTAGTAAATGTTTTAACACATTGAAATTGGTGGTAATTCATAAGGGAACTACACTGGAATTGATATCATTGTGGATACCTATCTTAAACTTCAATACCCGAAAGTAGTCATCCCAAATCATGTTAGGGGAGTACAGTGTAAGGTCTGTGAACCTCGTAGCATAATCAACAACTATCATACCTCCTTTGTATCTCCAGAAGCTCCTAAATTTGAACTAATCATGAGCTTGTCGAGTAGTACTCCTCACATAACAGCTATTGGAAGTCAGTCTCTGAGAGTGTCGACTTATCATGTATCTTTGTAACTAGACTCCACTAATGCCCAATTTCTCCATAGAAAAGGATAGTTAGTAGTAAAACCACCAGATCATTTTTTGTTTGGATAATCCTGTGTACATGGATCACCAAATCTAGACAATCCTCCATTGTATGGGGATCTATCTCACCATGGAACCTCATCATCCACTAGAGTTAGAACTCACAGAGTGTGCTAAGCCTGCACACATCCTCAACCTACTCTGCTAGTATGATTTGTTTCTTGACATGTTTGGGTACTAAAACATGTAAACTTGGAAGAAATATCTCTTTAGATAGACCTTGACAAAAGGCATCATCATTCATTGCATCTTTTTCATGATTGAGAGTTGATAATCTAGCTGGTTTTCATCGTAGAGGCATCCTAAAAATTTAATCAAGACATACCATCGTCATATGAGAATATATATATATATATAATGGGGAGTTAACTCAAGAAGGATAGTTAAAAGAATCAATCTTATATTATAATTGTACCATTTATCCCTAAAACCAATGTCTCAATATACCTATTCAAAAAGTAGGTGGTTAAGGTCATGTTTAATGGATACGATGACCACCGCACCAACACTGGGCTCCTTGTCCTGATATCCACACTCGAGAAACTTTGACATTGTTTCCCCAAGTCCCAACGAAATAATTATAAGGGGACTACTCCAAACACCATACTAAGAAATGAACCACCTCCGATACCAATCTATTATGACATAACCCAATGGGGCTCGAACTGCAACTTCCCCAAGAACATATCTGTAGTCTAGGGGCTAGCAACAAGTGCTGAAATACATAACTAATATCAGAGTATTTTTACTAAAGTGACTATACACACACCCAAACATCTCAATGAAAAATTTAAGAGGAATTAAATAAAATGATGCAACATCTAGAGTAATAATTGTGCATGTAAAACCTCTAGGGAATAAAAATAGCATGATAGAGTAAACTGAAATGTAAAAGGGTAAAATACATCCCAACCTAAAAAAAACTAGAAAATTAAATTCTAAGATAACCTAGTTCTGAATCTCCAAGAACCAAACACCATATGTGGTCAAATTTACTAGGTATCCCTGTGCTCCTCTATAATCATTGTTGACTTGTTCATCGTATACATATGACATGACACATATAGAAAAATCCCATATAGGGGTGAGTATATACATACCCTATAGTATGTACTAAAAGATAAAGGGGAGAAGTAAGATACATGATATAAATAGATAGATCAACACAAATCAGGATAGTAAAAAAATCAAACAAAATGGATACATATATACATATATATATATATATATATTCTCAAAATAAATCACAAATGGGAGATAGAAGGGGATCTCCAACTCATATCCTAGGCTAGGAAAAGAGATCTGATAGTTATAGAAGGTCCATCAATGATGCACGGTATCTCACATGTTTTTCTAAATAAGTAAATGTGTGGAGGGCCCATGCCTGGACACTATATTGCATAGTCAAGGGATCACAATCTCTAAGCAGAGTACCCATAACCTAGTGCATCAGGGGGTGCCACTCAGTGTAAGGATAACTCGTTCTCTAGTTGATAGGGGGTAAAACTTAGTAGAAAGAGTACTTTCACCTTAACACCATAGGGGGGTAACACTATTTAGATAGAGGACCCATAACCTAACACTAAAGAGGGGTATCACTCAGTAGATAGAGGAACTACACTCTAATGCTATAGGGGGTACAACTCAGTAGATAGGGGACCTGAACCCTAACTCCATAGGGTTTACCACTTAGTAGATAGGGGACCCACACACTAATTCCATATAGGGTACAAATCAGTAGATAGAGGACTTATACCTTAACACCATTGGGGGTACCACTCAATAGTTAGAGGACATGCACCCTATTACATCAGGTGGTACCACTCTAATGATCTTGATCGATCATTGCTTTTATCAAGTGACGCATAATAAAGTGTCACACTCATAAAATCTTGAAGCATATCTTAATATGAACCAAAAAAACTACCATCACTTTCTATGTGGAAAAACACTCAGGATAGGCAACTCATGGGAAACAATCTGAGTTCAAATGTAGAAAATACGAGATGTATAAGGTTTCTCAAAAAGGAAGAATGGATACATGTCATGTAAAGGGACCCAAATGACATGTGGTCATGCCCCACTACCTAGATATGTCCCTAATGGTACATGTATCACTATCCATGTATCCTTACATGGCATGTATAGGGACTACACGGCATGCCTCAGCCACTCGAGGTCATGCATGTGCTCCTAGTCATGTTTGTGTGAAGTTTCATGTGTCTATGTACTTTGGTACACAGCGTGTCCTCCCAAACAAGGTTTCTACCATATCTTTTAGTCCATGTCGATATACTCTATATATGTGTTGATACACATCATGTTCCTGGTCATTCCTATTCACATGTACTCTCAGAGTACATGTCGGGTCTCCAGAACATGGGTCACATGGCATGTCAGGACCTCACATGGCATGTGATACCTTTCTCACCAGAAACCCTAGCCTCTATATCCAAGGTGATATTCAGAATGTCTTATTCTGACTACATGGCATTTATTCAGGTTTTCACAAAATCCAAGATCATCTTCTAGAGTTCCATATCCATGGATTTTGTGCCGAATCTCACCTCCAAGCTTCCCAAAATTGAAGGGGAAGAATTCATTCATCATTTTAAACCATTAGCTATCCATTAAATTGATTTATGATTCCATAATATAAAATAGTACATATTTTGTTTCCCATAGAACCTCCAACTATCACCCATTGCCTCACTAGATTCTAGATCCACAGTGGAATCACTTGTATCCAACAATCCATCCAAATCCTTCCCTAATTTTTTGAAATGTTTGTCGCATGAAAATACTCCATGAATTCTGGGGTCCAATCACACTTAATCCCACCTGAAAATGTAGAATCACAAACCCATGGTTCAACAATGACTAATGCGAAGAATATAGGGATAAAGTAATAAGAAAAAAATACACAATGATCAATGGCCAAGTGTTTTTGGCCAATATATATGAATTGGGATGTCTAGGGTAAGGAAAAATAAATAACAAGGATTAATTTAATAATCATTTGAAAATTAATACATAGGTGAATACAATGTATTGATTTAATAGATATCAAGATATAGATTTGATCATACTCAATTTTTTAATCAATTAGGATGGAATCCAAAAAATGAAGAGCCCTACCTGGTGATTGGATTATTTTTCAATGAATAACATGCTCTATAAAAAATGTGTTAATTAATTGAATTCAGTGTACCTCGATTCACCTAGATCCATAAATTTATCATTGTCAAGTTCCAATTCAACAACATAGGTGGAGGAGGTCTCATATCAATATTTCCAGGGTTATGCAGCTAACTCTGGTGATATATCATAATGGTGTACTTATAGGGGATTTATATTTAGGTTAATTAATAAATTATTTAAATTAATTATTTAATTGACCCACTAAATTTACCTTCAATGGTTGTTTTATCTGAATTCCCCATGCCAAAAAAATTAGTTAGTGCCTATGCTAAACCTCACATTCTGAATTAAAATGTGTTCTTGGATTTTTTTATCTGAGAATTCACTTAAGAGTGATTCCATTTTCTTTAAGAACCCATGAACATTTGATATAATATATATTTATAAATTTTATAAAATAAATTTTGGGAACATCAGACCTTGAAATCACACACCATTTCAACACCTGGCTCCAAAAATATTTCTAGATATATTTCAAAGCCTTAAAAGTCAAAAATAGAGTCTCTACATGTTAGACTAAGGAAACTCTATACCTCTGCAATAGTCTTGGGGGATTCCCTAGAAATAACTACCTATATCTTCAAAGGATCCAAAGATACTCCCTATTGGGACACAACATTCCCCGAGAAAGAAAATTCATAATCTTGTAACTCACACTTTGAAAAATTCTTGAATATATGATGACAATGAAGAACTCTCAAAATAGAATGTTGGTTCTCTACTTGCTCCTCCTTAGATGTAGAGTACATAAGGATTTCATTAATTTAATCCAACATGAACTTATCCAAAAACTCCCTAAACAACATATTCATAAACCCCATGAATACAGTTAGAGAATTCATCATGCTGAAAATAATCACACCAAACTCATAATTCCCATGATGAAATTGGAAATTGGTCTTTGGAATATCCTCAACCTTCACCTGAATCTGATGATATCCTGACCACAGATCAATTTTTAAAAAATAACCACCTCATTTAATCTGATCAAATAATTCATAAATTCACATAAGAGGATAGTATTTATTCATTTTCACTTAATTCAAGTGAAAATAATATATAAAAAGATGAAAAATACCACCATCCTTCTTTATGAACAAAACTAGTTCACCCCAAGGTGACACACTCATCCAAACAAAACCTTATTACAATATATCTTCGAGTTGTACCTTCAACTCTCACAACTCATAAGGCCTCATCCAATATAGATACATCAATATAGTATAAACACCTAGTTGTAAATAAATCACTCATAAAGGGAGAAATACTACAACCACCTCAGGAAATACTTTAGGGTATTCTTCTACCACCCAGGGAAACACTAATGACTAAACCTCCAACTAACTCAGCATCATCTCATCCATCAAGGAAGAGAAGGATGGATCGTTCCTCTAACCCATATGAGGATCCTTCTCACCAATGAACATTGTTGTATATCCATTGGTATCATAGAAAAAAACAAAACTCTTGAATAAATCTACAACATCCTTCATTAAAAAAAATCCAATCCATGCTAAGGATAATGTTGTGTGATTATATTCATAAACATAGGAATCATTCCAAAGTGAGGTGATACCCCCAACCCTATCTCACAGTTTCTATATAATTCATACAAATAGGCTCAACCTATGACTAGTTTATTCAACGCCAAGGGCACTAGAAGTCTCTCTACCTCATTTCACAAATCCTAGACTAATGCAGGTGATGTAAAGGAGTGTGTAAATCCTAAATTAAAAAATCATACACCCAAATAGAAAATAATCAAAGGGTGCCTCAAACGATTAAGGACTTTCCCAGTACTAGAAATTCTAGAGATTGAATCTAACCACAACAATCTCCAAATCCTCTATGGTCGAGATAATGACCATCTTAATGTCTATGTTATTCTCTATAAGTATGGAAATTATGTTAGTTTTATCCTCTACCCACCTCATCTCCTCTCTATTGATCCCAAATTAAAGCATCCTACTATTGATGTCTCAGATAAAACTACCTTAATGGATAAACCTGAAGTGGAACACCTGGTGCATGTTGAATGATCAGAAATTTAGGAAAATCCCACCATTGATAACCACAATATACATAATAAAACCACATGTATAATCCCTTGGAAAAGTTTTGAGAGTTTCCACCCTTGGAGAAATGAGATACTCAGCTAATCAAATAATCTTATTTCCAAGAAACTAGGAACCGTGGACCACATATCTTCTTTATGAGGAATCCTAATGAACCCCCTTTTATAATGATATGGTTCTAGGTAGTTTCCTCTAAAAAAATGTCTCTCACAAGTACCTTGAGATATGTCAACAACATGAATGGGGTGACTTGGTGTTGGATCTTTGGATATAAATATTCCTAAAAATTCATTTATCTTGTATCCTCATTTAGAAACAAGCCTAAAACATATCATATAAGGGTCCTAAAATGGAACATGAACTCCTGCACATTGGAACTCCCCTGTTGAAAGGTAATCATCTCTTAGACACTGGTTACCTTTGTGGTCGAAGAAAAAAACTATACTCAAGACTATTATCTAAAACGTATTCTATGAAACTGTTGAATCCTCCTAGTCTTTGAGGAACAAGATCCATCACTGCTTCACTACTCCATATAGTATTTTTAGCTAATAAAATCCATAGCTCCTTCTGAGTATGAATCAAACTAAAAGCTATATCCACCTCTTATAACTAGACTCATATGAATGATTTTGAAACAAATACCTCATATATTTGAAAACTTTGGCACTATAACTCTCTAAGTGTCCTCCTTAAAGTTTCATCATCATTGACCTCTACTCTATGGTGATCTTCTAACATATCATGTTGAACATCTTTAGTGTGAACCTAATAAGGTCATCAACCTAGAACCGTACCTGCAAAATAATGAATAGTTAGAGACTACTAATCCTGGAATATGGAATATGTAAGTTTATTTATTTATTTATTTATTTTGTTTCTTTAAGGATAACCTGATACCAAGGTCCATCCATTTCATAAAAAGGCATAGAGAAGAATGGTGTATGATCCTTTCTTTTGTCTCTAGACCACGAAACTAGTATTACTTAATTTAATAGGATTTGTAAACTTAAAAGGTATATGCCTCGGATTTGAGGGGGGCCTAAATACCCATGTCTCAATGGGTATCCATTGTTTACATTACATACTAAACTTAACTAATACCATTACCAGACCAACCCCTACAATATCACATTTCCCTATATATAAACTTCATCTTATCCCTTAACCTACACCTTTGATACCACTCTATCATGACCTCCTTCCCCCTAAGAGTACCCCTCCTAGGCTATTAATGAGATTAGAGGGATAATGACCCATAAGTTTTGCCTCAAGTAGTATATGGTATAGAAACAATAATTAAGGGTATATTATACATATAAATGAGAGGCCCCGCCTTCAAAGGGAAACATATGGAAGAGAGATATAATACATATACACCAATAAACACTGGGACATAAATATAAAACAAATCCTAAGTATATATGTAAAGTCATCCAAGACTAAAACAACTAAAAATGAAACTACAAGTACCAAAAAGGTAAACTTTTTAGTCACCATGAATCTCAAACAGATCCTACAAAACCATGAGCTAGTAATATCTATCCTAATATTCAACCTTATCATATTTAATTGAAAAACATTTTATATATACATAGGGTGAGAATACCATGTATTCTTAGTAGGATATTCCCCAGAGCCTCTTATGAAAAATATAATGAAATCATACTAAATCCCAGTGAATGATAGTGAAACTAACTTATCACCTAAATAGGTATGTTAAGTTCATATCCTCACCATGGATATATTTCACCAGGTATCACATACAAGAGATCATATATTATAATAATAATCAAAAAGGGCGACATGTTACCGCTTCCCCATAAGTTTTCGTCTCTACCCCAACATCATATATCCAAAGCTATCACTCTCCAAAATTAAGTTATCCTAAAGACATTGGGCTAAGTATCACAACATACACCCCATGCATCACGTCATCTCATAATACCATATCACATCACCAAATAGTAACCAAGTAGTTTCTAGTATCTACCACATCTCATATAGAATGTATTATATATTGTTTTTTATATCTCAATCCATCATAACCCGTACATTGAATAAGGTACATCAGGCTATCATGTCCTTACACATCATACCTATAATAATACTTTGGATATTATATCTAGAGATACATGTGTGTGAAATAAAAACAAGATATTACAACCCTCAACACACATATATAGGAAACTAACAACCATTCATACTGGCACATAATACTACCAATATAAGAGAGTAGGGATAGTGTGTTGAGAATAAGTTTATTGAAGATTTTTTTGATATTGATGGAGTTTTTTTGAATTTTTTTAAAGTTAACGGTTATAAAGAGGTTTACTAGAAGAATTTTATTTTGTTGTCCTTAAAAAAATCACCTCACTTTGTTATGTTTTATAAAAAATGAAATTGGGTTTAGATGGAGAAGATTGGATGAAATTTCCTTAAGCATGTGAAAAATTGGATGAAATTTCCTTTATAAAGTTAAAAGTTCATCTGAACATTCCTTGAGAAAGTGAAAAAGATCAAATGAACTTTCCTTTAAAAAAATTCATTAAGAATTTTTTGAATACTAGTTTGTTGGATCTTCCTTAATATGATTACGATCAGAAGGAAAACAGATATATAATACAATAATAAATTAATAGATAAATGCAGATTATCCAAAAATCATTTCCATTAGTAAAATTAGAAGTAAATAAAAGATTAACTAATCACATTCATGGGTTTCATCATAAACAAATTTCAGTGAAAATCAAAATTTGATGATGATTTTCAATTATAAAAGTTTCCAACATCATGAGTTATAAATATTTCATGATATAATCATTTTTTAGAATGTTTTAAAAACATTTTTGGGTGTACAAAGTTTTATTTTATAAATTTCTGAGAAGTTCACCAAACAAAAAA
Source organism: Viscum album (assembly GCA_963277665.1). NCBI lineage: Eukaryota > Viridiplantae > Streptophyta > Magnoliopsida > Santalales > Viscaceae > Viscum > Viscum album. The sequence continues at coordinate 1,118,350,855 of OY728158.1, forward strand.
ATATAACAGTGTTTTGGATGAGGAAAGTTGATTACAAAGACTATAAAGTTTATGAAGTCTTAAAAGTTTAGTAAGTTTGGAATAACTGGAAGTATGAATATTTTTATGGATATCTAAGATGTCTAGTGGATAAAGGGAACTTTATAAATAATGGAAATGAATAGAGTCTTCAAGAAAAATCCAATGGAAGAATTGTTTTCACAATATATGTTAGAAAAACATTTATGAAGTTGTAAAGTTTTTTTATTCCAATAACGTCATAGGAAACTTGTGTTTGAGATTTATAAAGTTTTTTTAATAGGATAAATATTCTTAATTACAAATTTATGCTATGTAAAGGGATTATATAAAGTCTAATTTGATAAATTCTTGGAAAAAATGTTCATCATATTAACTTTCGATACACTGTCCATTAGAAAAACATGCATGAAGTTATGAAGATAAATTTTCTAAAAGATTAATGGAAGAACTTTTTTTATAAAATTGATTAAAAAAATTATACTTTCTATCAGATATACATGTACAAAGTTGTGACATTGAAGTTACTATAAGATAATCGGATGAATTTTTGGGTATGTTGTTTTTTCATCGAACAAAGTCCCTGTGGATGAATTATAATGGATTTATGAATTCATAAGTTGAAGTTTTAAAATTTAATTGATTTGATGAAGAAATTTTCTAGGAGAATACTTCCAAAATTTTCCTATGAAATTTTTCTGAATCATCAGACAAACTCTCTCTAGATAGAGAAACTCTTTGGAGTGTTCCATAAAAATAGTTATCAGATGAAGTTTTTGGAATTAAAGTTATGTATGAATATTTTCATATATATATAAAATGTGATAGGGATAATATTACCATTCAAATTTCCAAATGTCACAGGAGAAAGATCCATGATTTTCACCGAGTTTAAATGAACAATGTGAGTGTTTGATTTAGCGAAAGGTATTGAGCATGAGATTTTAATTTCAAGTTTTTGTTAAGAGGGAAAGTAAAATTAAAACCCAAACTTTCATCCCTTTTATGCATCTATAAATAGTAAGAATTATTATAGTACTATTCATGAATGCAAAAAATGAAGTGCTGGAGAATTGGTTTCAGACAGAGATATCAGATGAACATCTAAATCTATAATTTAAGTAGGAACGTTTCTAACAAAGGAATCTCTTGGTTCAATAAGAATAAGAAAAAAAGTTTTTTTATTATAAGTTCTTCAATTATAATAAATGGATGAATAAATTTTTCATCTATAATGTTCTGGACCTGGATACCATTGAACAGTGCCCGGAGTTCAGTTGGCCACAAGACCTCAAGCACATATCCCGAAATGCTAGAGGTTTCCGACTAGAAGTGAGGGCCTAGGGTGTTTCTATATAGAGACTATTCCCTATTTTTAGAGTGTAATATAGTGGTATCAATCATACAAATAAATAGTGAAAGTATTAATTCAATCAAATGATAGATAAACATCCATAAGACTAAAATAAATAAGCAGACACTAACCAGTAACCCATTGTAGAGGAAATATGAGAGAAATATGAATATAATCAAAAGAAGTAACTAAATTATATAGAATATGATGATCATGTCATGTCTCTAAAAAGTATCCAAAATAGGTATACATGGAATCAATACAATATATGTATCAAAATACCAAAAAGAATAAAAGTAATTATCTCCATATATAATCACAAGCCTCATCTCGGTCCTTTGCTCCCCTGATTCTAAGCATTGTGAAAATTCTAGCATCAAAATATAGAAACATACCTCAGTACCTACCTATATCCATAAATTTTTTCTGGGTACCCAACGGTGGCCCAAACAGGGTGTGAGATACAATATCATTAGGTCACCACGCAAAGTGTCTATAACAAGTCATGTTCTTGAAACGCAAGCTAAAGAATAGTGAATAGTATAATAGGTATGGTAGTACTAAAAGTAAAGTGACCATGGAAAAAAGTAAACAAATAGGTAATCACATACAACCGTACAAGGCTCCTTGCAAAATAATTTTAAATCTCCTATCAGAAGGTAGATAATAATAAAAATGAAGTAAACCCCATGGTCATGTTGTATAAACAATATATCATATCACCCACCACCATTTTGTACAACCTATATATCATATCTATCACGAACATGACGTATAACTATAAGTTTCATAATTTTCCATAGAAGATCTATATAATCAAACATATCACATTTATCATAGTCGTTCTATATAATCAGAAGTGTCAAACCTCACAGGGTTGTATCTAATGTATAGTAGACCAATTCATCCTCATCGAGTCCTAAGAGCATCTCGATGGAAACATGGTTAGACTTGGTTTGGGGTACAAGGAGCGTGTTAACATACCATGCCCACTATGATCCCAAAAAAGTTGTATCTAAGGGGTAGAAAGGCCCAAGGCATCCCACAGAATAAATATCCAAGGAGAAATCTCATCCAAAGCATCCACTACCACTATCAAGATCCAAGGAGTAACATCTAATGCATCTGATGGAGTTAGGATCCAAGGTATACCCACTAAGCCAAACACTACTATATAAATTCACATTTCATAACATTTTATAATCCATGAGTTTACCCACTCATATAACAATCCTATATAAAAAATTAATCAAAAGTATCAACATGAAAAGGTGGAAATTTCCATCTCCTAACAATTAATTCAATTAAATTCAATTCAATTCATTACTAGCTTCCTCTAACTAAGAAATCACAACACTCACCCCATGGGTGGTATAACAAGGGGGTAATCTCCAAGGCACGCCCCATGGGTGACCTTGGTTGGGGAAAAATCTCTAAAAAGTATCAAGGAACTAGTGGGAATATCTAACAGGTTCCATTACATTAAATTTAAACATTTAATTCATTTTTGGGGCCATGTTGGAAAGTCTATATGGCATCACAATGGAAACCAGCTCTATAAAGAACAAAACGACTTGAAAAAATTATAGACAATCTAACATGGGCCCATAGTAGAGTGCTCATCCAGTATCATCTCCTAATTCGACTCAAATCAAAATAAAAATGAATAAAGGATGAAGAACCTAGAAATATGTAATATTAGCTTTCACCTAAATGACTTTTTTTGATTAGAAGTTAAATTAATAATGACACAAAAGGAATAGATTACTCACCGTTATGAATCTAATGAGAGGAATAGCTCTCGATTCAAAGCTCAGATGGAAGAATAGTGGAAAATCCTATGATTTGGATTCAAGAACTCTCCAATGGTTGTGTTTCTATCCATAGAAGGAGAAGTGAAATATATTTAAATTTTAATATGTTTTTAAGGTAAAATTGGTCATTTTACACAAAAAATATGGGTTACACAGTTTCTCCACATTTTTGGCCAAACCATGCACTAACCATGCACTCTCTTTTGTAATAAGGGAGAACCTGCATGATCACTATGCACAGTTTGACTAATTGTATGCAAACTGTGAATTTTGGAATTACTAAAAATTATATGTGCCTCACATGGTTGGGTGCCTTCATCAGCATGTTTTCCTAAAACCGTGCAACCATTATCACCCTAATTCCAAGCCTTTTATAGTTAGGAGTAACTATGTGTCCTTCCCTACATGATTTCAATTAACCGTGTAGCATGTCTTGTTTCTCCAAAAACAAAACTAGGCTCTAGGACTTGAATAATCCTCGGACACGCCTTGATACACTTGCGACCTCAAAGGTTATTCACACTAGGTCATAAACAAATATTTAAATCTAAAATAAAAATATATTTACCTATTACAAAAACCCAAGATATTACAGCATCGGAAAAACTTTTATAATAGGTGGAATCGAACAAACAAAGGTGTGGGGAATTCGTCACCAGGTGAACTTTCTGGATGGAAAAAATAGACAAATAAAATGAAATAACTATGAATGGATACAACTTTCATAAAAATTTCAAATAAGAAAGTTCTTACCTATTTTTTTTGTAATAAATTGAAAGAATAATTGTTTTTTCAAGAGGATAAAAAAGTAAAGTTTGTACAAGGATCACTATGAAAACATTTTGATACTATAGATAAAAGTATCTAAAATTTGTTATATATTTGTTATATATTTTTTTCTATGAATCACATTAATTATTGTTTGATTATATTTTATTTCAAGTGTAAATATATTTCCTTCTTTTTGTATCCACTTAAAAAGGAATTTTTTAGAGGATTGTGTGGTATTGGATTATTTCCAAATCATTCCAAAGACTATATACTATTATTGAGTACTGAACCTTATAAATTTTTGTGTTCTTATGATGTGATTTTGAGTATGTTTATTAGAAAAATTATAAATCATTAACGGCATGGGAAGGTTGTTTCATAAAAAGAAAACATATAAGAAAAAGAGATTAATGATTCACCCCTCCCCCTCTCAGTGATCACACTGATCCTTATTGGGACTTTCAATTGGTATTAGAGTGATGGTTCCCTTTATTGAATCTTTATTGAAGTTGGAGGGAATTATAAGTTACTAAAGATATTAATAATCATATTAATATTAATGGGATTCCTTTTTTATAGAAATAACTATCCTATCTATAAGGATAGAATGTTTCCATATCTTATATCAATCGTTTATGAAGTTCTTGAAGTTTCTATAGATGTTTTATCATTGAGTTCTGAGTGACTTCCATAATAGCTATTAGTAATAATAATTTTGAGAATTATGGGTGACCCATAAATTATATACTTCCATCACTCTCTAAAAGTGTGTTTCTTATATTTAAATGAGTTAGTATGTCTAAAGTAATCTGGTAAAAGTTAAAGAACATCTATAATGGAAATATGAAATTTAAGAAACTGAAGTTAAAAATATAGAGGCTAAAGTATGAAGATCATATGATGTGTGATTATGAATCTTTTTTTAATTATTTAAAATATTTAATAACATTTTAATACCCGTTATATTGTTTTGTGAGAATTCGGAAGATGCAACCATTATTGAAAAGAACTTATGAATTATTCCTAATAAATTTGATAAAAAAATTCATTTTTGGAATATAGATATCCTAAAACTCAATATTTTAATGATCTATATAGAACTATCATCACATAAAAAATGATAATAAAGAAAATTATGAAGAATAAAGAAGAGGTTGATCGATATATCTCTTTTAAATATACCAAGAATGGAGAATTTAAGAACATTCTAGAAGACGAATAAGTTAGTGACTATAACATCGAACATGATGTTAGGAAAAAATTTGATGAATTTATGTCATTGTTTATAAAAAATTTATAAGAGGCACAAAAAAATTAAAAATGGGGGATACATTGAAAATGATTTGGTAGTGGAGCTATTGGAAACTTTGTTAAAAATTTCCCTTGAATAAAAAAAGATGAAGAAAGTGATGAAGATGGAATAAATTCAAGAAGATAATTTAAGAATAATGAATAAAAATACAAATCTTATAACAAGGTAATGGATAAAAAGTTTTCTAAATACAAAAAGACAATTATTCTTTATAAATATGATGAAGATGAAAATAGTGAAGAATAAGCTACAAAAATCAGTGATAATTATACCAAAAAAATTACTACAGTATTGAATGGTGAAAAGTTCACCAGTGATGAAAGTAGTAATTTTGAATAAAAAGAGACTCGTATGGATTTTATAGTGAAAAGATAGTTGAATTAATGTCTTCAAAAGATTGTAATACTTGAATGGGAGAACAAGAATTTGAAAAAGTTAATATCCTAGAAAATAATCAAGAATTTATTATTGAGTAAAAATCCAAGTTTCTTAAAGAGATTAATTTTTTGAATAAGATATTTTATGAAGATAAAAATCTTGATATTGATCTTGAAGAAAAGTCTAAGATAAAGGAGGAAGAGTTAGAACTTACTCAACAAAAACTATCTAAATATAATTAAGGAATTTCAAATTTTAAAAAACCAATTACTAAATTTTTTGAAAGTTCTGTGACGTAAAAACCTAATAAGGAACAAAAATATTTATCCTAAAACATTTATAAGGAAGATGAAACTGTTCAAAATAATAATAAATTTGAGAAAACCATGTATGTATCCAAAACAAAAAAAATAAAAATCAGAAGGTTTTTACATTTTAGATTCTTAACTAAAATAAACTACAACTAATGTCTTTGTTGAGGCTAATAAGAAATATAATATTGAGAATAAATTCTCAGATGATAAAAAAAACTTTGGGGTATAACAAAGTTCCAAAGTGGAAAGTAAAAAAGTTGGTGTACATCAGGTTTACAACTATAGATAGTATGGAAGTTACAAAATAAAATATTATTTCTATGTATACTAATGGTATTGCGGTGGATTTATACATACAAAAAATATTTATTGGTTCAATCAACAACATTAAAATAATTCCAAGAGAAACTGAAGGTAGATTTTGATGTGGATTCAACCCACTCAAAGAAGCTATCTTGAAAAAGTTGGAGTGAAAATTGAAAAAAATTCCAACTCTTGGAAACTATTTGTGATGGATGTAAAAAAGTAAGGATATATTGCAAAAGTATGTCTTTTCATGATTTAGGAATAACAAAACTTCTATAAAAAAATCTCAAAATCTAGATGAGAAGAAAAAAAAGACAAGGAAAAAGAACTTTTTGTCGTCCCTGGATATTGGATAGTGGATTATCTTCACAAATAATAAGATATTTAATGATGTTTAATAATGTGAATGATTTTAAAGAATTCATAGTAACTTTTAGTAATTATGAGTCACTCAAAATCAAAGGCCCTAAATCTATTATCACTAGGGAAGAAAATTTGAAATCTAAAATATCCTTGTATTTTGATGGGTTGAAATGCAATTAGTTGAGCATTTCATAACTTTTTTATGAATTTTATATAGTTGTTTTCAAAAAATATAATTTTTGTAAAAATATTTGAATATGGTAAAGTTATTTTTAAAGGCCAATAAACCAAGGGATACTTGTTTCAAGTTAGAAGTGCATAAATTCCATGCTATCTAAGCATGATGGAGGAAAATTATCTATGGGGTAAGAGGTTTGGACACATGATTTAGAGGAGTATGATCATGTTAAAAAATAGAGAGAGTATCTATGAAATTACATATATTTCAAGAAGAATAGATTTGTGTTTTTCCACTTCCTAGAAAGGAAATATAATAAACTCAGTTCATAAGAAAGTTGATATATATTCAACTCCTCCCTTTGAGCCAATTCACTCTGATATGTGTGGTCCAATGAGTAAGTAATCATCATGTAGATATAAGTACATTATTTATTTCACTTATGATTTTAATTTCATTAAATTATTATATTTTTAAAACATAAATCACAGGTTCTAAAAATGATTAATAGTTTCTAAAGAAGAGCGGAAAAATAATGTGGATATTTTGTGAAGTAGTTTTGAATTCATGGTGGTGAATATAAAAAAATTTATTTTAGAGATTATATTGAATAAAATTTCATTCATTATGATTTTAGTGAACCTTAAACACTGCATTAAAATAATATTTCTAAAATAAAAACCAAAAATTTAGTGGAAATGGGGTGAATGATATTGATCGAAAATAATACTTCTCATTATTTTTGGAGGTAGGATATCAATATATCTATTTATATCCAAAATCAATTTTTCTATAGGAAAACTATAATATAACTCCTTGTTGTATTTTTTACAATGAAATATAAATTTTAAATCACCTAAGGTTTTTTGGAAGTCCTTACATAATACAAATAAAGTTGGAAATCTAGGAAATTTTGGTTAGAGAGGAATTGATGGAATCCTTCTTGGATATTCTATTAATGGAATAGGATACATATGTTTTAATAAATAATCTAGAAATATAATTTATTTTATAGAAGTAAATTGTTCGGAAAAATATAATAATAAATATTCTCAAGAAGATTCATATATGGAAGATGTTGAAGAATAAAAGGTTGTTGTTGAGAAACATGAAAAAATTATTAAAGATAGTAATGATTTTGATGTTGTAAAAAATAAGGATTCAGACATAGATATATCAAGTGAGGAACAAATTTTTATATCTCATCCTAGGATAAGAAAAAAAATTGGATGTTCAAAACATCATCGGTGATCAAAAAAATAAGTTCAAACTAAAATAACATCATGGTTTGTTTCTCACACTTCCTTATATTAAAAAGTTTATCCAGAATATTATCATGAATAGTTTGATCATAAAGAATGGATTGACTCTATGAATGAAAAATTATATCAAATTGATAAGAATGATACTTGGAAACTTGTACCCAAAACAAACAACAAGACTGGTATTCGTACAAAGTGGGTTTTCTGAAATATGTTGAATAAAGATTGATAAGTGATAAGAAACAAGTAATGGTTGGTTTGTAAAGGTTACACACAAATTGAAGGAATTTATTTTGATGAGACTTTTTCTCCAATGTAATGATTAGAAACTATCAAAATCTTTATTTCTATTATTTCATATTGATGTTATTAAATTTTTCAAATGCATGTAAAATTAAATTTTATTAATATATAACTTGAGGAATAACTTTATATTGAGAAAATATATGGATTTGTTATTGGAAAAGGTGAAATTTATGTGTGTAAGTTTAATAATTATTTGTATGGGTTGAATAAAGATCCAATAGCATGGTATTCCATATTAAACACTTAATTTAGGAAGTTAAATTTCAATAAATTAATAGTTCATAGTAACCTCTAAATAAAATAAAATCAAGAGGTTTCCCTTATTTTGATTGTTTATACTGATGATATTACCTTTTCTAAGAATTATTAATAAACTTGTAAAAAAAATTCAAAGGAGATGAAGAAGTTATTTAAAATTTCCATGATCAGTGAAGTAAAATATTTTGTTGGCTTCCAAATCTCACAAACGAAGAAATATATTGTTCAATCACAAGGTAAGTATGCTAAGGAACTTCTAAAGAAGATTGTAACCAAATATTCAAAACCAATTTCCATATCAATTTAATTGGGAACCAAGTTTTCAAAATAAGGATAATGGAAATAATTTGAAACTAATAAGTTTAAGAAGTTGGTTAAAAGAAATTATATCTGATGGATTCAAGGATAAATATTGTTTATACTGTTACATTGTGTGTAATATTTCCAAGTGATACAAAATAATCCCATATCTTAGTAGGAAAAATTATTCTCATCTATATTAAAGGCATGCCTAATTTTGGTATAAAATATCACAGGTTGGGAAATATTGATTTGTTTTTGTATACAGATATTTATTTGGAAGGAAGTATTGATGATAAAAGATCAAAGTATAGATTAGTATTCTTCTTGGTTGAATGTTTTGTACATTTTCATACAAATACTAAAAAATCTAACTATGAGTACGTCTATATCTGAGTATGTTATCACCACTCAATCTATAACACAACTTTATGGATAAAGAACCAGTTGGAATATTTGTTAGTAGATGTGAAGTTACCCTTATTAATTGGTTATGATGATCAAATTTCTATAAATATCACTAAAAATCCATTGCGACATTCTCATTCAAAGAATATTGATATCAAATATCCATTTATCAAAAATAATGTTGAGAATAATGAACTAAAGATATAGTATGTTGCAAAAAGAAAACAAATTACTGATATATTCACTAAACTATTGTCGAAGGAAACATTATATATGATGAGGTTGAACATTGGTGTATAACCTCTTTATCTCTCTTAAAGGATAATTTATGTGAATTCATCCCATCTCTCTTCTTATCATTAGATTGTGCTGTCAAGGGTGGTAAAATTTTTATTTAAATCTATCCATTGGTATGTGCTTATGTTTTCAAGTAAATCGTGTATATAGGTGGGTTTTAAAATGGGTAATTTGTGATTTTATCATGTATGAACTATTTTAACAGTTCATTAAATTAGATGCAAGATATAATTTTCTTATAGTAAATAGTGAAAAAAATTAATGTTAAAGGTTTGAGGAAGTGTGTAAGAATAATTTTCTTAAGTCACTGCCTATGGAAAACATGGTTTTATTGTTAAATTATTCTTGTTTTCTACATCGATTTCACTCGCATAGGATTAGAATTGTTTGATAATTAATTCATATATTAAGTTACAAAGTTTCAATGATTTATGATTCTTCGTTTTCAACAAAATCTAAAATGGTGATTTTTTGTACCAATTTGGATAAAGGTTTTTTTGAGGTTGGTGGAGTTATTTCGAAAAAGTTATAAAGTTTTTGGTCATAAGAAGTTTGCTGGAACAATTTCATTTTGTTGTCCTTACAAAAATCACCCCACTTTACAAATATTTATAATAAAAGAAAATGGATGTAGATGTAGAAGATCATATAAAATTTCCTTAAGAAAGTAAAAAATATCGGATGAATTTTCCAAAATAAATAGAAAACAATTGTATCCACATTCCTTAAGAAAGAAAAAATATTGGATGATATTTCCTTCTTAATTTTTTCATAAGAAGTTTCTAAAGATATATTAGATGGATTTTCCTTAAGATTATTTTTATTATAAGATCATAAAATATATAATATAGTGACAAAAGAATAGTTAAGGGTATATCATTGGATAAACATTTCTATTAGGCAATTTATATGGAAAGAAAATTTTAACTAATTATATTCATTGGTTTCATCGGAAAATGTTTTGGGTGAAAATGAAATTTTCATACTGATTTTATGCTCTAAAATTTTCGAAAATATTGAGTTAAAAATATCACATGATCCAAGAATTTTATAGAGAGTAGTAGAAACTTGTTTGGGTGTACAAAGTTTCATTTTAAGAAGTTTTGAGAAGTTCATCGAAAAGATAAGATCATAAATAGTTTTGGTTGAGGAAATCTGTTTATAAATCCTATGAATTTTATAATTTCTTTAAAGTTTAATAAGTTAGGAATATGTGTAAGTATTAATATTATGATGGATATTTTTAATTTCTAACAGATAGAGATAAGTTTATAAATAATCTAAACGGATAAAGTTTTTAGATGAAATTCAATGGTTAAAAAGTCGATATAATATCTTTCAGAAAAAAACATTTAAGAAGTAGAAAAGTAATTTTTCTTACAAGAAAATTGGATGAACCATTTTTTTTAGATTTATAAAGTTTTTTAAATACTGTAAATTTTCTTACATACAAATTAATGATGAGGAAAGGGATCAAATGAATTCCAATTAGACAAAATATTCATATGAAAGTTCATCGAACAAAAATTCGGTACAAAGTCCATTGTAAAAACGTGTATGAAGTTATAAAGTTGATTTTAATTCAAGATGAATGGATGAAATTTTTTGTATAAATTTCATCAGAAAACATTTTTGTAATATATATCCTATATACATGTACAAATTTTTGGCATTGAAGTTTCTATAAGATAATTGAACAAACTTTTGGGCATGAATTTTTTTCAATGTAAAAATTCCCAATAGAAAAATTCCATAAAACATATTAAGTCATTGAAAAAAAAAATTATAATGAAAGCAATCAGGGGAATAAATTTTATAGTAGAAGAATTAAAAAATGTGCCTACAATTTTTTTTAGATAATTGGATAGACTCTCTCTGGATGGAGAAACTCTTTAGAGTGTTCCAGAAAAACATTTTTCAGATGTTGTTTTTTGAAGTGAAATTTTTTATAAAGTTTTTCATATAGATATCAAATTTTGTGATGATAATATTATCTTTCAATGTTCTAGATATCAGAGAATAAATATTCATGATTTTTCCAAGTTTCAAAGAAGGTTGTGAGATTTGAATTTAAAATTTTCATTAAGAGGGAAAGTAAAATTATAATCCCACATTTTCTCATAATCATGAATCTATATATAGGATACAAGTAAAAATTATGATTACACTATTCATGTATGAAAACATTGAATTTTTGGAGAATTAGATTTAAAAGGAGATACCAGATGAAATTCTAAAGATATACTTTGAGCAGGAAAGATTCAAACAAAGGAATATCTTGGTTGAAGATGAATAAGAATAAGAAGTTGGTTTTGATTAGAAGTGTTTCAATCAGAACCAATTTGCATACAAATTTGGAACTATAAATACTTTTATAACATGTGGAATTATATGAACAATATTTTAAGGAAGTTTTCATTGGATAAAATTTCAGGATAGACAAAATGGGATGACAAAATAGAAAATCTATGAATGGATATAGTTTTCATACCATAATCCAAGAATAATGTTCTTACCTACTGTTTGGTAAGAAAATGAAAGATGAATTGTTTTCTAAAGTAGATAAAAAAGTGAAGTTTTTACAAGGAAAACTATAACAACATTATAAGACTATAGATGATGGTTTCTAAAATTTTTTACAAAAAAATTTGTTACATATTTTGTTCTATGAAGAAGATGCATTGTTGTTTCATTATAGTTTATTTAAAGTGTAAGGATATTCCCTACTTATTTTACCACATATAAAGTATTTTTTTCTAGTGTATTTTGCGGTATTGGATTATTTAAAAATCATTCCAAGGGATATCTAATCTTATTGCGTAGTGAACCCTGTAACTTTTTGTGCTCTTATAGTTGTGTTTGTGAGTTTTTTTTCCATAAAAGTTGTAACTATTTAATATGAGGATAAGGTTGTTTGATAAGAAGGAAAATATAAAAGAAAAGGATATCAATTATTCACCCCTCTACCTCTTAGTGATCACATAGATCCTGATTGTGCCTTTCAAATAGGGGGTAGTCAGTCATCCATCCTCTCCCTCGAGATGTTGTGGAAAACACCCCTAGAGTCCACTGGGTGTTATCGTCACTAAAAAATATGGGTGGGGTAGTGTATGAAAAAAAACATACATGCTATAATATATCTCACATCCACAGTATGAGCATATCAAAGTCTTATGATCAACTATAGATATCATCACCCAAACACCCGATTTCCACTTGTATGGACTATATATCCAATAAGTACACAAGCATTTAAGTAGATATATTAAGTTAATTATTTTATTTTAACATTTCAATTTATTTAAATTAATTCATTAGACATTAATTAATAGTATTATGAATACATTTCATTAACCATTAATTAATATTGATTAAACCACAATTTATTATCCCAAAGTAAAGTACATTCCCTTGAGGCATAATCCAAACTAAGTCTATGGTTTCTCAATATTATAATTAACATTTTCATTCCATAAATAACCAAACCGATGGGTTAAACATTTATTAAATATTATTAACATTTTATAATTCTAGGTACTCTACTAAAATATCTAAAGATACCATCAAATATATGCATAACCATGCACATCCAATTACCTCAAACAGAGGGGAAATGAATGCAGATAAAACAAGAAACCCATCCATCTATCCCTTAAAATGTATTTGTTCATAAGAAATTATATATTATTTAAAAACATCAACAGTTAATACTAGATTCAACACCTTCCATCTTCTTTGATTTCACCCTTAACATCCACTAACATATCACCATGCATCTCACTGTCCCAAGTGTTAAAAACTACCACAACCTTAGGCCTCCCTACCCATATCTCATCATCCATCCTAGGCTCACATCACATCACAAGTATCATAACTAGATCAAACAAAAGGAATCAAAAAAATAATCATAGTCAATAGAAAAATCTAGGCCTTAAAAAGAATGCATCTTGACTTCACATGCAAATAGGCTCTTACAGACACCAACACACAATGTTCAACTTTTATAAATAAATGGTAACTCTCAGAACCAAATATTTATCTTTATAAAAACAACTAGTTTTTATTATATATTGAATTAACCAATTCAATATTCATCTGTTCTAACTACAGTCAACCTAAGGCATCATCTATATCAAGTTATCCAAATTTTTAAGCATACTCTCTAGAATAAAACTAGTTTTGTCAAACAGCAAGAAGAAAAATTATGAATAAATATTACTTTTTATTATTTCAATTAAGAAAAAACATTTCAGATTTAATTTATTTATTCAATTCCATTAACATATAGAATAACAAAATTTATTAAATATGCATACTTCCACCAATTTGATTACCATCATATTATGAGAAATATTGGATTTATCAAACATTGCTCTTATTTAATTATTTATCCAACCAAAAAAATATTAACATTACATTTTTTATCCATATTCATCAATTTAGACATGCTAAAACAAGAAAATCAATATTCTATATAAGGCATAGTATAGATAGCACACTATCTAGAAAATCAACTGACAAACCGTTATCATGGTGGAATGCAACAATATAAAATATCTAAACATAAACCAATTTCTTATTTAATATAGTTAAATATTTATTAGGTTAATTAAACCACTATACCAAGGGATAAATCATGTTCAATTTATGATTTTACATAAAATAAAGGATAAGTAGATAATCTCTTGCCTCAAAAGTGTCAATTTTCGTCACAGAAGAATGAACAAACATCATGTACCTCTAATCACATATCACATGAGGAAACTATGATCTCCCAAAGACTTCATTCCATGGATATACCAAAAAATGAAAAATGAAACTCATTTATAATAATGTAGATCAAATTCTATAGCATGAAAATAATGGCAGGAAAATGATATCAAATGTAGAGAAAATGATAGAAAAAGGAGGAAGAACCACCCTTGGATCACCATGGACTGAATACAATAATTTGGGACAAATCCCTATTAAAATGGGCTTCAAATAGATTGAAAATGTATCTTGGTAGTTTATGGTTTAGGAGAAGTAAGTGGGAGAATGTGGGATTCAAACAAGATTAGGGTATTTATAGAAAGACATTTTTCAGGAGATCATGGCATAGCCCCTTGGGATATGATGCAGCCTATTGAAAAACAAAAAATATGTTGTTTAGTGTAAGGAGACTACGCTACAACACCCATGGTCAATTTCCAATTAAAAGATCAAATAAATATCCTCTAAAACTGAATACATGGGCTACAACATAGTCCTGAACACCATTCCGTAGAACTCCCTTAGCCAAGAAAGGTACTACATTATAGCCTACACCCCATGGTGTAGTTTCCATTCAAATGAAAGAACTATCTAAAACGACTATGTTGTATTTGGGGCCTTCATGGAATATAATTTCTTCAACCTACACCATAGCCCAGCTCCATGGAACATCACCCCTGCCTAGCGATGTCGCAACAACCTCGATATGTCGCAGTTATGCCTGAAAAGGCAGTAATCCCATTCCCCTCCTCAATCTCTCATATTACATAGCCATATTTTCTATGCCACAGTGGAGACCCCTATAGTGTAACATAGGTATCCATGATGTATCCCTTCAATTTCTAGAAATGGAACCCCCAATAACTCCATTTACACTCTAAACTCCTTGAAACTTACTCTTGGTACCTCCGACATCCAAAACTCACAAAGTGAATGGATGTTAGTATTCCAGCCCTTACAAAAGTAGCTCAAGGATGGAAAAATATATATACTGATAATTAAAGAAAATATTTCGGAATTTTAAGTGGGAGATCATGTTTTATTGAAATTGTCTCCATGAAAAGGTGTTATAGGATTTGGTAAGAAAGTAAAACTAACAGTCAGATATATTAGACCTTTTTAAATTCTAAAACAAATTGGAGTTTTGGCTTACTGATTGGAAATGAAACCAAGCCTCTCTAAAGTGCATAATTTGTTATGTATATCATTTTTATTGAAGTATATGTCAAAAACAATGCATGTTATAAACTCTTAAAAAATACAATTGAAACATGATCTATATTATTGTGAAGAGATTATCCTAATTCACAACACTAATGAATATGTGTTGAAGAATAGGACAACTTAGATGGTAAAGGTACTTTGAAAAAATCATAAGATAGAAGAGGCAATGTGGGAACCAGAATAAATTAAGATGAAGAACTACCTAAATATTTAAAAGAGGTGTTATATAGGAAATTTCAAAAAATAAATTTTTTGAATGAGGTAATAATATAACACCCAAATATTTTATGATATATTTCTTTTTAAATAAATTTAATCTCATAAATAACTTGTGATACATGTAACCCCAAGTCTAAAAAAAGAATAATATAGTATATTATTATAACCTAACTATTAAATTGGTGTGTATGAATAGGGAAAACTAAATTATAAAAAAATTATGGTTTACACATGTAAAAAATAAATTCGTTGGTTATCAATTGATTATTAATAAAAATAAAAATAAAATCCTTTAAAAGAAAAAGAAATGTTTTTCTAAAAAATATTTTTATGAGAGTAATATGTTTTTAATCTTAATAAATTAAATTAATCAGTTCTAGTGAATAATTTTAATAAAATTATTTTTTATATATTAAATAAAATATTTTATTATTTATCTAATATTTTTCTAAGCATGTGATAAGAATAAAATTAGTTTTACACTTAAAACTATAGTTATCTAAAAAGTGGTTTCATCGCATTTTCCAAACTTATCTTAAAATTATTTTTTTACACTTTTTGAAAACATAATTTAAAAATTAAATTAATTTTTTATATCATCATGTTAAAATTATATTTGAATGAATTTCTGAGAATTTTATAAAAAGATTAATTTTTCAATTAATAGTAAAATAAGTTATTATTAAAAATTGTATTTATGTTTAAAACATTTACAAAGTTTTATTTTATTTTAAAATTGTTTTAAAAGTAAAATTAGTTAAATTATATTATTATTAATCCAATTTAGTTCATTTTAATAAATTTAATGTTGAATTTTGATATAAAAACTTTTTATACTTAAAAAAACTTTTTCTTTGGAAAACTGATTTTTCATCATGATTATGGGTTTTATTTTTAATTAAATTATACCAACTACATGTATTTAATTTTATAAAATGTATTATATATTTTGAATCAAAATAATAAATATTATTTAATAATTTCAACTTAATTTTTTTCCATAATGAATAGTAAAAACTTGTTACTATGGTTAAGGTTAAAACAGGTTTACTAGGGGTCAAACTAATAAGATAAGGATAAAAATGAATTAAAAACTTATCTAATTTCTATTTTATAGAAATATTTAAAATTTATATCCTCTTATTTTAATTAATAATCCATTTTTTTCCATTTTTTTAATATTACATTAAATTATTTGATTCATTTCAAAACATCCAAGTGTCTTCAACCCCACTTATAGAAGGACACCACCTCTTCTCTCCTATTCACACTTCAAGATCATTTTGATTCATAAAATACCTAACAAAATAACTTAATTATATTCATAAAGATAAGATATATTCCCTTTTTAGTAATAAATCCATTATAGTGATACTTTACGTATAGATATAAAGAGGTTGTCTAAAGAAGAGGTATAGTTCTTAACCATTAATTTTTGTTATATTCCTTCTTCTACCTCATTAAAATATTATTAAACCATGATGAAAATATATTACAAATTATCTTACATATAAAAATATTTTATTATGTTAATTTAATAACCAATATCTATCTCATCTTCTATCAAATGGGAAACAAAACCATTTAGAAGATGATAACATCGCTCTTGTGTACATGTGGACTATCGCCTCCACAAAGCGATGTGATATGTTTTTCATTTTATTTTGTAATATATGGTAATAAAGATAAATTTAATGAAAATGTATATCATATATATTATATAAAAATGATTCTATAAATGTGAATTGTTGTTTAACTTTTTTCATTCATCATAAAAAAGGAAACAGTGTTCATGCATACCTATGCCCAATCGTCTTCATGAACGGTTTAATTCATTTTTCCATATCTATATTTTATGGATAAATATAAATATTTAAATAATGAATATATATGATATTTATAACATTATTATAATTATTTAGGTGATGGAACCATGATCAAAGAATAATTACCAAAACTAAACAATAAATAACATATATGAAAAAATGGAGTAGTTATTACCTAGAATAGTGATTTTAACAAAGAATTATTAACAATTGGGTGATAAAGTTTTATAAATAAATAATATATGGTATTATATATATTATTATTGTTATGTAATAGTTATATAATAAATCTATATTTATTTTATAGGAGGTTCAAATACACATTAAGAATTCAAACCTGTAGTGAGGGTTTATTTCACAATCTCATCATTATTTCGGATTATTTATGTTTGAGTCTCTAATAGGGGAATTATTTAATATTTCTACCTTAAACTAAATATATTTTATTATTATCTGGTTATTTATATAAATTAAAATTTTTTCCTTTAATTTTTCTCTTTTTAATTACTCAAGATACCAAAATAATGTTTTTAGGGAAAACTGACCTTGTTTTTTACCCGGTCAAGAATTTTTCTCTTCCATGTCAATATTTCCCATAAAATGTCTAAAAAATATTTTTAATATTGTCTAATTATATATTAATGATATTTTAACTCATTTTTTACTTTTTAAAAAAAAAATTAAAATGAATCTTCTTAACATTTTCGAATGTGGTACTTAGGAACTTTTTACAAAAATGTGAAAGAGATTTTTTTAAAACATTATATAGAATAAATGGAATTTCCTACCATAATTATTTCTCATTAATTTGAATCATATTTAAAATTTTATTGGATTCCTTTCAAAGGAATAATTTTCCTAAATATTTGGGAAATTTATAGATTTTTAATATGTTATTTCAAAAATAAAAGGGTACTTCCCTCAAGAAATATTCCTGTGATCCTTTTAAATTATATTCATCTATGAAAAAATTATTTGGTGAATGTTATGATTTACTAGCAATATAATATTATATTTACATTATATATATTAATCTATATGGATTTTGAGTATGTTTATATATTTTGGAATTATTAACATTTTTTATGCTAGTTTCCTAATATGAATGTGTATTTTTATTATGTTTTACCACTTTCATATGATGAATTCATTAGATTTAGTAAGTCATGATTGGATCCCTATATATCCCCTTGATTCATCATTATGTATCATGAGAAAAAATATTTTAGTTATTTTTAATAATCCTTACCTATTTATGAATGTTATCTTGGCACAAGTCCTTGATAGTAAAATTATGTTGTCCTACATTATACATTAAATCATTATAAAAATAGTTATTATTATACATGTGAATATTTATGATTTTATGTTATCCATGTATTTATTACCCTTTTTATGGTATTAGTTATATGTAATATTTGATTATTTTTTATGTCTCCCTTATTATTCATGTTTTATTTACTTTTAGATAGATTTTGTTGTACGTATACCCTTACTGAGAAAATGAGCTCACTCCTTTCTTATGTTTACTTTCCCCAAGATTCTAGGAAGTGTATTATGATTGATATGAAGGGATATAATAAAGAGGATAATTTTGTTATCAAATAAAATACTATGTTATATTTTATGCTTTTAAATGTAATATGATAAACAAGTATGTATCTAGTTTTCCAAGACTACTAAACTATTCATCCCTTTGATATGTGATCACTTGTATCTAGTATAAATATAATAAACAAACCACTTAATCTAGGATACTAGGGTTAGGATATTCAAACACAACCCTTGAGTGTGAGGATCACATCACCAGTAATTGACATCACATTCCAACCATAGTAGTGTCCTTATCATCATGCTACCAAACCAAAATTCAAAGTCATAATGAGGTTCATTCCCTCAAATGGAAAATAATGAACTCCCCACCATATAGCTTACCTTATAACACTCCTCAAGTTCCACATCAATTTTTTTTGATCATAATGATTCATGCTTATCTTTCTAATACATTCTAATTCCATATTAGATATCACCTTCCTAAAACCCAGGTTGGTTGTATCACTGCACTCAATCCCTTTCCAAAATAACCCTCACCACTAAGTCACTTCCTTTATTTCATCCAAATATCTAGGTCATCACACCCACAAGAAAACAATAAAGCTCAAATTGATCCTTATACCACTCATGGATGTTCATTGATCAAAATTTCAATAAGAATAACACTCTCAGTGCAAAATACCATTGTTTGATCTAAAAACAAATGGATGTAAGATCTTAACCACTCAATTACTGAAATTAGACCATTTTCAAGTGATTAATGTGCCACTAAAACTAGGTTGATTCTCCTAAATCACTAAACATTCTCCTCTACATATCAATTTGTTAAAATTATCACATTATTGGCCACCACTCAATACCATTTTAATGACTCAAGTGCTTAACCATGATTCTACCTTGATTTTACTCCATGTCCAAAACACTATCACTCAAGGTTACTTCCCAATGAATATAAGGCATCATAATTCATATATAAAACATTCATTTTCACATCCATTCACCAATTTAATATCATGAAGTAATCACCCATACTTTCAACCTCAAAATCACCCGTAAACCCATGCCAACCCCTATCATGGGTAGCCCTTAATCATCACAAACATCTGAATCACTAACACTGGGTCATAACTCAAGGTCTCTACGTCCTCCCACCTAGTCCATATATCTGGTATCACTAGATTCATAACCCATGGTAAACACTACAAGTTTCTCATCCAATGTCTATACATGATCTCACATGCCAACAAGCTCTCAAGGGTCTCTCTTAACATAACTCGGCACCACATGTTAAACCATCCACCCGCAATAATACTAATTCACACCGAGCATCCCCACATAGGACTACCCCCTAGATAATCACCTCTCACAAATAATTAATTATATAACCAATTTCACTATCCCATATGACCCATGCCTAGCAAAATGTAGGTACTGAATCAATTAAGTAAAGTATCATTACAATATATATAGAAAAAAAACATATATGTTGTTTCTGAAACTTTAAATATTCAAACCTAAATGACTTAATAGGGTCTCCTGAATCCCATTCCCAGTTTATGGACCATCATCATCATATTCATTGATCATCTTTACATGGGACCCACATTACCTTCCCCCAGAAAGAGATACATTTACAAGTCGGCCAAACTGAGTATAATTTTACTAAGTACTTATATGGAAAAACATCACATGAGAAATTATTAACAATTTAAATATCAAGAACTCATTCATAAATAAAAAAATCATAATATAAGGACAATATCATTTTAATCCTATGTGCTTGATATGAGTCATGTGATGCCTCTTACCTCTATAGTATAAGAGTCAAAATCCTGATAATTGGCCTCTTACCAATGAGATAAGAGCTAAAAACCAATAACTTATAAATCAAAAATCTCAAATAGAATGTGTACCACACTAGGTGAAAATAAAAAATAATTGTAACATGGAAAACCAAAATCATCAATCCCATATCCCTAGTAAGTTAGAATTCCATAGAAAAAGGAGTTCGTGACACACCAGTTCAGGCTCCATGACAATATTTGATACATTCTTAAGTCTCTTGGATATCGTATCTAAAATAGTAAGATAAAAGAAAAGGAAACCTTTGATACCAATTTGTAAAATCCCAATTTGAAGTCCACTCAATAGGTTCCCTAGCTCAATTCACTACAAGACCTCAAACATGACTCCCCGAATGCTAGAGGTTGTTGATTAGTAGCGGGGGTCTAAGGAGGTATCGTGGGGAGGCTATACCCACTATATGAGAGTGAAAAACAGAATAATAAATAACTAAATATCATACATCATGAGACGCTAAAAGTGGAATAAATAAATATTAATAAGATATACAATAAAATAAATTCTTTAAAGGTATAAACTTCTATGTTATACAATATCCAACACCCAATGGGTTGAACACATATACATTACAGTATAAAATAAATAAGAGGTGTTAGATTCATGACTATATTGAGAATAACCTCACCTCGATCTCCAAAATCATATAATCCATCCACTCAATCATGTTATATCGAGCCTCTGTCCAACTTGAGTCTGTAATAACTATGTGAGACATACTGTGGTAACCATGTGTAATGGAAGCCCAAGTAGGGTGTGAGTAAAAAACTCAGTAGGTAACAACCAACATAATCCTATACCAATTAGAATATGTAGTTATATGTCCATGTGACATGCTCAAAATAGATAAATAAACTACTAAAAAATAATATGAACATACAACACCTACTTTGTCTCGATGCTAGAATCACTCTGATCACATTGTGTGGAATGTGCCAACCCACATACCAAACCATAACATTATCGATCCTTAGGTTTATGAACCTGATTGACTATAATTTATTTGGCCAATATTGCGGTGTCTTTGAGAATGTCATAAAATTGTTCCAAACAAATAAATATTGAATCCTAATGTAACTCAGTCATACCTCATATTCAAGAATAATCTTATAACAAATTTTCATAAATGGATCAATGAATAGATCTCAGGCATCTTCAGAATCTCTCCGAACTCCTGTTATAAATAATTGCTCGTGGATGATTCCCTATATCTTAGGTAATCACTGAATGGAAAACATCCCACCAGTCCACCATGCCAAATAGTTGTATCCTAGGTATCCTAGACATCCCGATCAAGAATAAGTATTATCATCAGAATTGAATGGTCTAATCCTATGGATGACCTAGGCATCTCATAAAAAAAATAATCACAATAAAATAATTACCCATTATTACATAGTTGTATCCTAGTCAAGCTTGGAATCCTAGGGACCCATGGCATCTAGGGTGTCCCATATAGACCCAAGGTCGAATATCAGCATCTAGGGAATTCTTCACATGGATCCATATATGGATACCATGATACACACTGAGCATACATGGTGGATTCATTGTCTAATCCATCTCACATAGTACCATATAAGGCCCATGTTCGGGTCCCCGGAAGAACCTATGGGCATCCCTACTAAACCATCATCATCACATCAAGGCCATGGGTTGGGTTCTAGTAAGCACACATGGTCACCATGTATACATGAAGAATAAACACATAAAGTCACAAATAAAACTCAGGGGTTGGATTAACCTCTAGTAATCCTTAGTAAACCATCATCGTCACATCAAGGCCATAGGTTGGGTTCCAAGAAGCACATCTGGTCACCATGTATACATACACAATAAACACATCAAGTCATAAATAAAAATAAAGGGTTTGATGAGTAAAAAAACTATATCACCCAAATATTTAATCAAAAAAAATCAAAGGAATTTAATTTCTTCAATATTTTGTGTTACATGCAACATCATGTTTTAAAGAACTGCAATATACTATAAATATTATTATTTAAACATGACTATTATAACTTATCCATTAAACCTGGAGGAATGAATATGACTAAACACATTTTGAAAATTATGTATGATGGTTTTATATAAATAAAATGTATTTATAAATAAGAACTTAATTTTTGGTAAATCCTTTTTAAACTTTAGAAATACATTTCTTCTCAACAAATGATTTTCATTAATTTTTGCGAACAAATAATAAAATTACGTTTTTCCACTTTTAGAAAAAATATTTTACAAAAAAAATAATTTTTTAAATCAATATTTCAAAATTATCCTACAGTAAATTTTTCAGAATTTTTTGAAAATATTAATTTTTTGATGAATAGTGAAAAGTACTAATTTTTATTAAAAAACTGCATTTTCGTGTAAATAATTTAAAAAGTTACATAAGATTATAAAATTTTTAAAAATAAAATTAGTTAAATTATATTACTATTAATCTAATTTAGTTCATTGTAATCAATTTCATGTTGAATTTTGATAAAAAAAGTATTCTTTTGAACGCTTTTTCTTTGGAAAACCATTTTTTCACCATGTCTATGGGTTTAATTTTAATTTAAATTATGTCTCTTTTATGAATTTAAATTTTCAAAATTTATTCCATATGTTTAATTAAAATAATTAATATTATATCATAATTTTAACTTAATTTTTTGTCATTATGAATAGTAAAAAGCGGTAAAAAAATAATTATCGTGGTTAAAGATAAAATTAGTTTACTAGGGGGTTAAAGTAAAATGATGATCGTTAAAATGACCAAATTTTTTTTCCAATTACTATTTTATGGAAATATTTAAAATTTATATTATCTAATTTTCAATAATGATCCATTTGTTATATTTTTTTGTGTAAAATGTGGGTATACTTTATTCTTTTCAAAAATTTCAAGTGTGTCCTCTCCCCCACTTATAAAAGGGAACCCCACTCCTCTACTATTAAATATTGTAAATCTATCTCGTTCATCCAATACCTGAAAAAATACCTTAATTAATTCCCTAAAAACATCATATATGATTTATTTTGATTATGAAACCCTCTTAAGAAGGATTTTAGTGCAAACCTAAAGAGGTTGTCCGAATAAGACGTATCATTCTTAACCGAGCATTTTTTTTCTTATTTCTTCTTCCACCTCTTTAAAATATTATTAAAATATGATGAAATAATAATATAAGTACCTAAAATATAATTATATGATATTGTGTTAATTTAATAACCAATATTCATCTCCTCTTACATCAAATGGGAAATGAAATTGTTGATCGTGTGTACGGCAGACTATCACCTCACGAAACGATGTAATTCATTTTCCATCATCGCCTCTCACAAGTGGATATAATTATATATTTAAATTATATATATTATATTTATAAAATAATTATACTTAATTAATTATAATATTTCATCTACCTTTTTACCTTCCAATCCATTGAAAAATGACAACAACACTAGTGCGTATGTGTGGACTACCACCTCCACAAAGCGATGAGATTCATTTTTCATTTTATTTTTGTAACATCCCAGTTTCAGATGCCACCCAGAGGTGCCCTGTACCTGGTTGGCCACATGGCCTCAAGAGCATTTCCATAAATTCCAAAGGCTGCCGACTAGTAGTGAGGGCCTTGGGTGTGATAATGGGGAAACTATGCCCTCATTGGAAGAGTAATGCAGCGGAAATAAACAGATAACAATAGCGGAAGCAGTAAGAATACTATACAATAATAAACAGTATAAGACTGAAGGTAAATAGATAACTAAAACATATATATATATATATATATATCAATAATGATGCATGTCACAAGTATCTAGTAAATTATCCAAACAAGTCGCAATGCTGGAATACAGTACAAAACTAAAGTACAAAAGAAAAAAAAGATAAATAACACTAATAGCATCACAAGCCTCAGCTTGGTCCCATGCTCCCCAGTTCCACAGCAGTCAAGTACCTGAAGTAGAAGGGCGCTTACCCTTATCTATAACTAAAAAATATAATCTTGTTGGGCCCAAAAACATGACCCAAATAGGGTGTGATATGAATCCCAGTGGGCAACCACCCATAGATCTGTGCCTAACAGTCAGTGAATATATATGGCAAGTAATAAGAAAAATAAAGAAATAAATAAGGAATTTCTCAAAAGTAAACAGTCCTACAATTCAATTACATTCATTTACATTTGTCAAAATAAACATCAAATCAAACATAATCAACCCTCCGAGAAGTTCTCATAGTCTAACCCCTTTGGTTCAGCTTTAACAAAGACTCTTTGAGGAATAACTCACCATCAATTCCCCCCTAAAGTGTCATAATATTAACTAAAGACACTCTGAGGAAGAACTCAATGTCCAATTCCCCCTATGGTCTCACAGCATGGAACTACAAACACTCTGAGGGAGAACATAAGTCCATCCCCCATATGGTCTCATAACGTAAAAGTAAACAGACACTCTGGGAAAGCCCTCAGCGTCCCTTTCCCCTATGGTCTAACTACACTAGGTTCTCATAGAACTTTATAAGTCAATCATGCACAAACGATATTCATCAACCAAAGTAAATCACAATAACTATTTGGATAAAAAGCTACAAAGAATATCATAGCATTAGATTAAATCACTACATCCTAACAACACTAGGCATGGAAATCAAGCAGCATAACAATCAAAACTAGACCAAAGGTCAATATCAATCAACATGGAAAACACCTCCATAGTATGGAGAAATAAACCTATTTACAAATAAGAACCCTAATATAAGAAAACAAGCATAGCAGGCATCCAAAGGGTTAAAATACCTAAACACACAATACCCAAATCTAGGGTATTGGGCACTTAATCACATAAAATTCAAAGACTGACTAAAAAAGGCACAAAACACCTACCTCAGCATTGTACGATCAATATACTCTGGTGTTGGCCCTTGAATCAGCCTAGAACATGGTAGATCTACAAAAACATCTAAAACTTTTAACCAAGGATATCTCATCAAAGAGGAGAAATCAAGGAATAAATCTCTAGCAGAAGTAAGAACTCACAGTGGTGATTCCAATGTAATCAAAGGCATTTGATTCGGAGAACAGACAGCGGTTCGGGGGATCGGAGAAGAATCATCGACCTCGGTCTCTCCTGGACAAGACAAGCTGAGAAGAAGGGTGTTCTTCCAATTAGACGCGACCCTGGTCTGTTTAATCAAATAAAAAGAAAAGTACTTGTCATGTTCATTTAATGTACACACCGTGTACATGCCTTAACCGAGCTCCAGTTTAAGCGGTCTCCAAGTCAACTCATCCATTACACACCTAGTACATGGTCACCCGCGGAAACCGAGTACACGGTGTATACTCCTAAGTACATGGTGTGTACTTATAAGTACACGGCGTGTACTCCTTAAATTTCCAGAAACTCATTTTTTTCTCAAAAACACCAGAAAACAAGATCCATACCTGAAAAGAAGATTTGGGTTATTACAAACTTTCCCCTTAAAGAAATTTGTCCTCGAATTTCCCTAAGAAGGTGGGAAATAATAAGAACTCTCGAACAACACCGACCATTGTGATCGCACATCGGTCTCCCTCTCCCATGTCTCATCCTATACTTTCCCGTACTGCCATAGCACCCATACCAGAGGAATAGACTGGACACAGTTAACCTTTGTGTTGTAATCAACAATCTGGATAGGATGATCTTCGAACAAGGCATCCCCATCCAAATCAACCTAATTGGGATGAAAAACATGAGACGGGTCTGAGAAGCATCTTCGGAGCTGAGAAATGTGGATGAATTCGTGCATAGACCAGTACCTCTGAGGTAACTGCAACTGATAGGCAACTGGTCCAACTCTCTCCAAAACCTCAAACTGCCCGACATATCTTTGTGAAAGCTTTCCCCATCTCCTAATCCTTTTGTGCCCCAACCTCTGTGTGGCACATAGGAAAACTTGCTCTCCAACCTCGAACTCCATAGGTCATCTTTATCAATCAACATAAGACTTATACCATGACTGTCCAGTAGCCATCCTCTTCCAAATCAACTCTATCTGCTCTATAGTCTCCTAGACAAGATGAAGTCCTGGCATAGTTGCCTCTCCTGTTTCCAGCCAACATAGGGGTGATCATCATGGCCTACCATACAAAGCCTCATAAGGGGTCATCTGAATAGTTTCTTGAAAACTATTATTGTAAGAAAACTACACCAGAGGTATGTGATTTTCCCAATAACATCCAAAATTGAGGACACATGCTCAAATCATGTCCTCCATCACCTGAATTGTATGCTCAGACGGGCCATCTGTCTAGGGATGGTAAGTTTTACTCATAAGTACCTATGTACCCAAATCCTTCTATAGTCCCTGCCAGACCTAAGAAGTAAAATGGGTGTCTTTGTACGAAATTATGGAGTGTAGAACCCCATGTAAATGTACAATCTCCTGGATGTACAACTTTCCCTGCTCATTGACACTGAAAGCCTCCTTGTTCAGCAAGAAGTGAGCAACCTTCATGATTCTGTCAATGACAAACCATATTGCATCGTTACCCTGAGGTTACCTCGGCAACCCTATCATGAAGACCATCACGACATCATTCCACTTCCAATCGGGAATGGGTAACTACTAAAAAATCCATGTTGGTCACTAATGCTCCACCTTCCCCTTCTGACAAGTTGAACACCTCATCATAAAACTAGCAACATCACTCTTCATACTTGGCCACTAATACTGATGGTGTAGATCACGATACATCTTGGTGACACCAGGATGAACTACCTAAATTGGGGAATGAAATTTATGCATCATCTCCTCGAGTATGTTTGCTGACACCCATACACATCCATAGAAGTGAAGGATCTAATCCTCTCACATGGTTCATCCAAGAATAGGGTCCTCTCCTAACACACTCTCTCGTAGAACGAGGACTTCAGAATCTGATAGCTTCCTCATTCACACCCGATCAATTACAGTAGAGTTAATATAAACATAAGAAAGAAACATCTACCCCTATCTATCATGCACCTCCAAATTCATCTCAAAGAACAGATCCATATGTTTCCACTCACTGTTGGCCTCCCAAACTGCCTGTATATTCATCATCATGCTCAATGCAACAGCCACTACATTTCCTTTCCCAAGCCTATAGGCAAGATCTAAATCAAAGGAATGAAGTTATTGAACCCACCTTTGTTGTCTCAAATTCAGATCGTGTTGTCTAAAGATATATTTGATACTTTTATGATTGGTCAAAACCACATAATTATCTCCCAGAAGATAATGTTTCCAACAGTGTAAGGCATGAACAACTACAGCCAACTCGAGATCGTGCGTCAGGTAATTCCTCTCATGTGGCCTCAACTACCGAGACCTGTATGCAATGACTCCTTTTCCATACAAAAGAACTTCTCTCAACCCAATACTTGATGAATCACAATAAATTGTATAACCCTTTCCCAGATCTAGAAAAACTAGTATTGTTGTCGATTTCAAACTCCATTTCAGCTCCTGAAAGGTTGAGTCACAAGAATATAACCATAGTACTTCGCACCCTTCTTAGTTTGTCATGTCAGTGGCACTGATAAGCATGAAAAGTACTAAATAAAATGTACGTAGTAACCATACATCCCTAGAAAACTTTTACCTCAAATACATTTTTCAACTTCTCCCAGGAAAATAAAACTCTCACTTCCTCTGGGTCTACTGATACTCCTGTCTCTGAGATAACATGGACCAAGAAGTAAATCTGGTCCATCCAAAAGTAGCATTTCGAGAGATTAGAATATAACTTATGCTCTCTCAGTGTACTCATAATGAGATCAAGATGTGTGGAATGATCATGTCGAGTGTGAGAGTAAACCAATATATCATCCATGAAGACCACCACAAAAGAATCCAAGTATGGATGGAACACTCGGTTCATCAATGCCATGAAAACTGCGGGTGAGTTCTTGAGACTGAATGGAAAAACCATATATTTGTATAGACTATACCTACTCTAAAAGGTTATAATATGTATATTTGATGGTCTAACACACAACTAATGATAATCAGATCTCAATTCAATCTTCGAGAACACCTGGGCTCCTTGAAACTGATCAAAGAGATCATCAATCCTCGATAAGGGATATCTGTTCTTGACCATAAATTGGTTCATCTTTTGATAATTCACACAAAGCTTGAGTGTACCATCCTCCTTCAAGAAAAGGACAAGAAAAACCCACGGAGAATTATTGGGTCGGATGAAACCCTTTGTCTGCAACTCGTATAACTACTTCTTGAGATCCTGTAACTCTGATGTAGCCATCCTATAAGGAGGAATGAGCACCAGTGCCGCTTTTGGCATAATCTCAATAGAAAATACCACCTCTCACTCTAGAGGAAAACCTGAAAGTCCTCTAGAAATACATCCCTGAAATGATCGACTGCTGGAGGAAAGTCCAACTGTGAAGTTTCCTGGTCATCTTGATATAGACTATAAATTTGGTTTGTAACTCCTTCCAACCCATGATGCTCGAGTCCTACTCTACTTTCATGGACATCCCATTCCCATTATGTAAAAAGGATCTACCCTATGGTGACATAAAACTCACCATACATCCATAGAAATCAACAACATCCTATAAAGGAACTAACCAGTCCATTTTGAGAATGAAATCGTAGCCTATCATCTCTAGGAAATAGATGTCCCATAAGAAGTGACACCCACCAACCTCAAGAGGTCACTCTTTGCACAGATGTACACCATTTGTTCTAGTCCCCAATAGATTCTCTATCATCAAGATACCATCATAATAAATGATACAGAGCACAAGGCTCTCCGCAATAGCAAAAAATATGAAACTATGGGAAGCCCCTTGTATCGAAAAATGCAGAAGCTAAAACTGAGGAAAATAGGATCGTAACTCGAATTGTAAAGGGTCCGGGATACAACTCCTATTGGGTTTTCTCCACTGTAAAATTCTGGAATGCACCGCGGCCCTGTGACCCTATCTTACCACCCTAAGCTGATCCACCCTATCGTCGTTGAATGCTTATCGATTGGCTTCCACAGTCGCGACCTCCACCTCAGCCTGAACGGCTAGAAGAACTTCAGTTCCCTAACTGATCTGGGACTGGTGGTCCTTCTCTAGTATGAAGAGTCATGACAGAACACCTATCACTAGCTGTTGGTGAGAAAAAATGATAGAAATGCTGAAGATGACCAATCTTGCCGTAAGATCGGCACTCCACTAGGTCTCTCAAGAAATGTGGCCTTGTATTCCCACTCTTCCTGTACTGGTAGCACACCACCTGGATACATGAAGGTGTATCTTGCCTACTCAGATCTCCATGTGTATAATCCTTATGTAGATTCCTACTATCAGCCACAGAAGCACCAACTCCGGATGTTGAACTTCCTTGGCCCACAACTCCATAATCCCTCAGATTTCACTCTATGATCAGTGCCTGGTTGACTATTGAAGTGATGGAAGTTAACCTAAATATGTTCACCTGAGATTGGATTTCATTCCTAAGACCATCCTATAACTTACTCACCAGAAATAACTTATAACCCCTGGAATGGGTGTGAATCGCTGCAACTCTATGAAGAGATAAGAACACTCCATGACTGAGAGAGTACCCTGCTCTAAATTCATGAACTCTTAGGATCGGTCATCCCTCAAAGCCTCCGGGTAGAAGTAATCATAAAATGAATACTATAACTCATCCCAATACATACCCTGCTGGTGCCATACCTTTGATATCACATCCCACCATTGCTTGGTGGAATCCCAAAGCATATATGTAGCGAGATTCACCCTTCTCTCTATAGTCGTCTCCAGATGCTCGAAAACAGACATCATGGCTTCCAACCATGACTCTATAGCCTGAGGTCCTCCATCCCCTTTGAACGTGGGAGGATAATTCTACTGAAAGACCCACATCAACTCTGCCATAGACGGGGCAGGATGTGGTGCTCCCTTGAAATTTTGTATAAACCTCATAAAGCCATATCGGAACTATGCGTCAGCACATGTTTCCAGAATGATGGTTGGTGCCAATACCGGCACGATGGGAGGATCTATTGGTACTCCCTGATCAACCATGTCTGGTGTCTAGTCATTTCCATGTATCTGGAGAACAATTGGAGGGAATCTCAGTGGCATGAATCTGAAAAGTCAATTGCACACCTTATATCAATATTATGAAGAACTAAAACTTAGAAGTGAAAGAAAGGAATAGAAGTAGGAAAACATTAAATTTTTTCAAAACAGGGATACATGGAGTGTGTGTCCCCTACACAGCGTGTTCAATTAAGCCTTCACATGGGCGTATGCACCTGCGAACCCTAGTCGTGTAACTCCCCATATATACGGCATGCTCTTCCAAGACACGGCATGTACTTGAGTCGTTTTCCCCTAACCAAGTTTTTCTACATGACTAACCCGCACGGTTCTCCTAGAACAAGACTACACAGTGTGTTCGTGCCAGACATGGTGTGTACTAGAAGGATGTTTTTGACCCATGTTGTTAGTCACACGACAGGACACATGGGTTACACTACACGGCATGTTCAATCTTAATACGACATGTATAACCTATGTTTCATCCGTCCATGTCGTTAGTAAGATGGGTGGACACACGGTCCTTATAAAATGACGTTTACGTATGATACACGTCATGTTCCTCCAAGGATTTACATACCCCATGTATGTTTCCATAGAGCCAGTGACACGGTTAGAGACTACACGGTGTGTATATAAAGCACATGGTATGTACTTAATAAAAATAGTTCCTTCCCGAACACAAGGATGCATAGCGTGTATTCATAAATACACACTGTGTATTCTGGTTTTTTTCTGACAGTAAGCCTCAGACACTACTCTAGAACCCATAAAAACACTAAAATGAACATTAAAATACCAAATTCTGATCTGTGATGGACCATACTCCCCAAGAATCAAAGTTTGGCATCTTATACATGTCATATACAAGCATAACATTACAATGAGCCACAAAATTCCAATCCATGAGGGCCCATAACACCTTAAGAACCAAAGCTTGGCATTAATTTAAAAAAAACATACACAATAATATACCCTATCAAATAGTAGGTATTCTATCAAGGCATTTATCACAACAACATGCATATCTAACACAACATCAATCACAACAATATGCAATTAGTAATGCACCCTAAATGGCATGGCAAGAATTCATGACATGTGATCTCTAGAAAGTGCTTATATGATGCATGAGATGGCATAAACTCATCTCATCAGGTTTAAACAGAAATATAAAATCAATATTATCAATATTAACAGCACAAAACATGTGAATCAGCCAAGTGTGAAATCAAATCAGCTATAATAATTGCAAAACCAGAAAAAATGAAATATATGAGGTAAATTGGATTTTCCATGTACACGGGTTAGCTACTCCCAAGCATAGCTTATTACCCACTACTTATTCCTTCTTATACCTATATATAGGCTCCAAACAGTAAGTCAAGAAGAATAAACTCCCTTTGATACCACTTTGTAACGTCTTAGTTCCGGGTGTCACCCAAAGGTTCCCCGTACCTGGTTGGTCACGTGGCCTCAAACGCATTTCCCCAAATTCGAGAGGCTGCCAACTAGCAGTGAGGTCCTTGGTTGTGATGGTGGGGAAGCTATTTCCTCTATGGTAGAGTAATGTAGTGGAAATAAACAGATAAAAACAGTGAAGGTAGTAATAATACCGTACAACAGTAAACAGCGGAAGACTGAGGGTAAATAGACAACTGAAGCATATATATATATATATATCAATAATGATGCATGTCACAAGTATCTAGGAAAGCACACAAACAAGTCACAATGATGGAATATAGTACTAACCCAAAGTAAAAAAGGAAAAAAATAGATAAATAACTCCAACAACATCGCAAGCCTCAGCTTAGTCCCATACTCCCCAACTCCACAGTAGTCAAGTACCTGAAGTAGAAGGGAACTTACCCTTATCAACACCTACAAAAATATAATCTTTTTGGGCCCAAAAGCATGAACCAAATAGGGTGTGAGATGAATCCCAGTAGGAAACCACCCAATGATCTGTGCCTAACATTCAGTGAATATATATGGATGGCAATAAGAAAAATGAAGCAATAAGAAAGGAAGTGCTCAAAAGTAAACAGTCCTACAGTTCAATTACATTCATTTACATTCGTAGAAATAAATATCTAATCAAACACAAGAAACCCTCTGGGAAGTTCTCATAGTCTAATCCCTCTGGTTCATCTTTAACAAAGACTCTCTAATGAAGCACTCACCGTAAATTCCCCCAGCAGTCTCGTAACAGAAACTGAAGACACTCTAAGGAAGAACTCAACGTCCAATTCTCCATGTGGTCTCACAACTTGGAACTATAGACACTCTAAGGGAGCACACAAGTCCATCCCCCCTATGGTCTCATAACGTAAAAGTAAACAGACACTCTGGGAAAGCCTTTAGCATCCATTTCCCCTATAGTCTAACTACACTAGGTTACCATAGCCCTGTGTAAGTCAATCGTGCAAAAAAGATATACAACATCTAAAGTAAATCACAATAACTACTTGTCTAAACAGTTACAAATCATATCACAACATTAGATAAAATCACTACATCCTAACAACACTTGGCATGGAAAGAAAGTAGCATAACAGGAAAAACTAGACCAATGGTCAATATCAGAAAACATGGGAAAACACCTCTATAGTATAAAAAAATAACCTTATTTACAAACAAGAGCCCTAACTTAAGAAACCAATGATATAAGGCATCAATAAGGTTAAAATACCTAAACACACAATACCCAAATCTAGGGTATTGGGCACTTTTGCACATAAAATTCAACTACTAACTACGGAAAAGAACAAACCATCTACCTCGACATTGTACGATTGATATACTCTGGAGTTTCCCTTTGAATTGACTAAAATTGTGGTATATCTACAAAAATGTCTAGAAAGTTCAACCAAGGATATCTCATGAATGAGGAGAAATCAAGTAACGAGGCTCTAACAAGAGGAAGAACTCACCATGGCGATTCCATCACAATCGATGGCGGTTGATTCGGAGAATAAATAGCAGGTCAGGGGCTCTGAGAATAATCATCAGCCTCTGTCATTCGTGGATGAGATGATCTGAGAAGAAGGGTTTTCTTCCAATTATACGTGACCTTGGTCTGTTTAATCAAATAAAAAAATAAAAGTACACAGAGTTTTCATTTAATGTACAAGTCTTGTACATGTCATAATCAAGCTTCTCTTTAGGCGGTCTCCAGGTCACCCCACACGACCATGTACTCAGACGTTACATGGATAGTACACGATCACCCATGGAAACTGGGTATGTGGCATGTACTCCTATGTACATGATGTGTACTCCTTAAATTTCTAGAAAATCCTCTTTTTCTCAAAAACACCAGAAAACAAGATCCATAAGTGAAAAGAAGATCGGGTTCTTACAATTTTGACATGTATGGTAAAAAGGGTATATTTAATGAATATATATTATATCTATGATATAAAAATGATTATTGAATATGAATTAAAAGTTACATTTCTTTTGTTTTATCCTTTGAAAAATTAAAATCAATGTTCATGTGTATGTACGACCTATCGTCTCCATGAACAGTGTATTTCATTTTTCATCTATAAATTTTATAGATTACTCTAAATACATATATAATTAATATATATGATATTTATATCATGATTAACATAAATTATATTATGTAACTAGGATCAAATTATAAGGTTTAAAATTACAAAACAAAAACATACATGAAAAACAAAGCAGTTATTTCTCGAAATAGTGATTTTAACAAAGAAGTTTTAACAAACTAGTGATAAAAGGTTGTAAGTAAATCATATATGATATTATATATTATTATTATGGTTATTTAATATATTTATAATTAACCTATATTTATTATACAATATATTTTGATGTGTACAAAGAAATTTGAGACTTTAGGAAAGGAACTTTGTCTCTCTTTTATTTATGTGACACATTCCATATTCAGTGCTTATTTATTTTGTGTGGTATATATAATAACCATGAAATTTTTTTATGGTTATTATTATAAAATTTATGGGTATTTTCATATCCATATAATTTTATTTCTTTCATGGGTCTAATAATTCAAAAGTCACCAAAGTGGCTAGGGTTTTATGTTACAATCTCAATGTTTATCAGGATTATTTATGATCATGCTTTCAATGATAAAATATTATGATCTATATATCAATAAAATCGTTAATTTTATTTTTTCTATAGTTGTTTCCTGAAATAAATTTTTTTACTTCATTATCCTTTCTTTATGAACTCAAGATACTAAAATAATTTTTTAAGAAAAAATGACTATATTTCTTTCTTCAATTGAAAATCATTTGTCTTACAAGTACATGTTTTATAAAAATGTTTTAAATAATGTTTTTAATATTATCCAATTATTTTATAAAGTAACCTTTAAAGTTGTTTTAATTTTTAAAAAAATGGTTTAGGAGTAATCTTCTTGAAATTTTCGGAATGAGGTACTTTTAACTTTTTAACAAAAATATGAAAGGAATATTTGTTTTAACGTGTATGTCATGAACAATATTTCTCATCATCATGACCACTAAATGATTTAAATATTTTATTTATAAGTTTATATGTTTATTTTTAAAGAAATTTTTTTCATTAATATTTGTGTAATTTTTATATTTCAAATAAATTATTTAAAAAAAGGATATTTTGCTCAATAAATGCTCCAAGGGATCTTTTAAAATCTTCTTCCTTGTAAGATTCCATCCTTTGATATTACTTAATCTTTACAAGGTATATGATCCAATGATACCATAATTATTCTTTCCCTATATGTTTTATTATTATTATGAAAATATTTTTATGAAATCCATTGCTTTTCCATGGGTTATATTATGGTGAATTGATGAAATGATTATGAAACCTGTTTCTTTTCTATAGGTTATGCTATGATGAAATGCTTATGAAACCCATTTCATTTTAATATGTTATGATAATATTAATGTTTTATGATATTTTGTCACACATAAATGTTATATTAATTATGTGATGAGTAAGACCAAAATTATATATCCCTCCAATTCATTTGATAAATATTAATGTCTCATGAGATAAACAAGACTAGAATGAGGAGTAGACCAAGTTCAGTAAAAGACTTTGTCCACTATTATAGTCTTGGGAGTGAACCTTGACCACTAAGATGGTTTCGGGAGTAAACCCATTCTACTATGATAGTTTTGAAACTAATATTTGACTACTAATTAAATGATTTTATATGATTGTGTTTATAACACAAATGTATAACTTATGACAATGTTATGCTCTCATGGATTATTTACTTTGATTGATTTATGATTAATCTCGTATAAACTACCAAGATTCATTTCATGACTCAATATTATGATATTTAATATACAGGGTATGGTTTCAAAATTTTATTCTCATGTTCTCATACCATTATGCTCATGTTATGATTATGGTTTAAAGTTGTTGGGAGGAGCTTCTCTTTTGTGGTGAGCGTTGTTTTTGAACTTGAGTTTTGGTTTTTTGGAGACTTTTTTTGTGTTTATTTCTTGATTTCATGGGTTCTCACTTTCCCTTAAAAGTGTTTGGAAATAAAAAAGTAATTTTCAGCTATATAAACCCATAGCCACAAACCATGTCTGCTCAGTCTTACATGTTCGGTGCAGGTTCTAAGGTGACACCTGCTACCATATCTACCCAAAACAATTGTAACCACTCAGGGTTGGTCAGTCACTAGGGTACCCACTAGGTCCTCTAAGTCACAACATAGTAAAGGGACCCTCACATGGGTCCTCAAACTCGATCCATGTCTTAGTTCAACAGTTGATTCTTTGTAGACACTATGTCCCTCAGCATTATCATCAGGATAGCGTGACCTCATCAGCTATGAAAATTATCTCACATTAGTAATACTCAAGAGATGAAACATATCTCATCTCAGTCCTGTAGGTCATACAAGGTCAGACCACTCTCCAATCTATCTCTATAGCCTATTGTCTATCCACCTAGGCTAAGCATGCTCCAATTTAAGGCCTTGACCATCTGTGACCAATGCAAACCATCTAGTACCAAGGCTCATCGGGGCCTTGAATCCTTGTGCATCCTAGTCAAGAAATTTAAATTTAATTAATTAAAACAATTAACAAATTAAATTAAATTAATTAATATTTTAGTTGTTTTGTTCATTTAATTTAAACACATTGGTTTATTTAGTGGAAAGATAGTAATCCAAAAGAAGAAATAAAAAGCATAAATATCTCAAGGGTAATGCCTAAGACAACCTACCTTTTATTTTGAGATTTCTATTTATGGACAAGGGTATTAAGCTACTACCAAGGCCTACCGAAGGTCCAACCATGACATAAATTCATCCAATAAATGTCAAGCAATTAATTATAACATTTAAAATTAATTTAAAAAATTAATTATAAAAGTAATAACTATTAAAAATATCACTGGTGGCCTCATAAAATTATAAAAAAACAAAAAATATGCCAATAACCCACGACATTCCCTTGATCTCATACTGGGCAAAAGACCTAACATGTAGCATCAATTCCATAATTAATTTAATTAAAATTTAGGTAAGAATCAAAGAAATCCCCATATGGAAACATGCCTTACCAAAACACTAAGAAACTATGTTTAGATGGAATATTGAGATACCCTCATCCTATAAATAATGAAATCCCCTTGAGAATCAGGTGATTTAACCATGCTCTGGTGGAATCACCAACAAAAACCTAGCTGGAGAAGATGAATATTAGAATAAAAGGAAGAGAAGAACAATAGAGGCCTATTGAGGTTGAGATACAACTCAAATCACTGATAAAATACCATTAAAAAACTCTTATTGAATGTGTTAAAGGGGGATAGGAAGGGGGAAGTGAAGTCATCTCATGTGAGGTAATAAAAGGGGAGAAGAGAGTTTCCCTTTTCAAAATTTAGGGAGGAATAGTAAATTTTCCCTTTTTAACTGGCCACATGGCTCGGACATGTGGTTGGAAAAACTACATACCAAATTTTTATCCCTCACTTCGTAAGGTATCCCACATCACATGGTTGGTCTGAATGGTTTTCTAAACCATGCACTGACCGAACAACACCTATGAATCATTGTGCATGATTTTCTATAGTTGTTCATAATCATGCACCAAGCCCGCCAAGTCCAAACAGAGTCACACAATTTCCCATAAAACTTATATGGATTAACCTTAACTATGAAACATCTATGAGAGATAACCATTATCCTCAAAAAATTAATTGAAAGTTCATTGGGGTTCAGGGTGTCTCAAGGTTTCCCCAAAACCATGTACCCCAAACTGTGGTCCCTGTGAAAAATCCTCCAAAACATATAAAACTAAACCCAAATCTCCTAAGGCCCAACTGAGAAACTGAGATTCCTTTTGAGCCTTATTCCACATATAAAACATAAATTTAATATATTCCAACTCTTGGAACTCCGTTCCAAATATCTGATAAAAATCAGCCCATCCAATAATTGAAAATTCAAATTCCTTTTGTAATTTTTAACTCGTACAGACGTGGGATCTTGAAAAAACCAAAAAAATTAAAATTATACAGTCACATATAAAATAAAAATTTGGTCTTAGAAAATGTATTCATGAATTTTTAATTCATACTTATATACTTCTAATGTCATAAAACTCATGTTATTTTTAAAAATGCTATTTTTTACTCACCGCCTAAAAATAATTTTATTTAGAAAAACCCAAAAAATAATCTTAAGCTATTATGTTTCAAAATCTAAAAATGGTGTTCATTTTTTAAAATTAAATTCCCAAAATTTGATATTTTAATATTTAAATAAAATCCGAAAATATAGTGTAAAATTGTTCATACTGGAAAATAATTTTTTTAAATATTGACTATTAATTATTCATATTTTATATCAATTACTAATTAATTTATTGGTATTATATCATTCATATTAGCAATATATTTATTTTTTAATCATAATATACATAATTTATTGAAATAAAACACCAATTTTATAATAATATATTTTTAATTGTAAAATGATTTTCATAGTTATTTTAGATATACTAGTTGAATTTAATTCATATTAAAAGTAGAATGGATTTTCTTTCTATAAATATTTTGTAAATTAGTTATTCATATTCATTCCTGCAAATTCTATGGTTGGGTCTTAATGTCCACACTTAATATTTATATTTTTATCTAAATATATTACAATATTTTTCATGTTGTGTGTGGATAAATATATCGAACACATTGGATTATTTAAAGGTAATCATATATTAAAATATTTGGGTGTTAAATTATAACCCCTAAATAAATTACATCCTCATAATTTTAATTATTACACATTGATGAAAGTTGGTGAGGGTATTATTAAAATATTTATCTTATAGGATGTGACTTTTATATAGAATATACATTATTAAAGTTATTTATTCTTCCTAAAACAATATTAATCATTCATACAATCATATACCGAAGTATGTATTTACCATAATCATATATTATAAATAATATAATTTTCCCAAAACTATTTGAATCTCCAAGACATTAAATAATTTTCAAACCATATGTTCTCCCAAAAAATATATCTATCTTTTAACCCTCAAATGGTATTAACCACTAGTTTATAAATTCACATACTAGTCAATATATATCATAATCCCAAAAGGTGATGATACTCACCAAAAAATCATGAATTAATTTTTATTTAAATCAATAATCAATTCCAAGTCTATCAATACTATCTAACTCACTTTTCTCAAACTCAATCAACCCTTTATTACCTCAACATCGAGATTAATCCTAAGAGTTATCAAAAACTCAATCATGTGTTCTTCAATAGTTATCCCCAAAAATATAACCCTGTCATAAATTCACATTACCAGGTTATTGATTTCATTTCGTATATGTTTCCAAACCATTAAATCATAACTACTAAATAATAATCCTTAAATGTTTCACATAACCCTCATAAATTTTTGAATATACCAAAATATCATTGATAAATATCAATCACTAATAAAAATAGCTATTATTATCAAGATTCAATTTATATTATGATATCTACCTAACTACCTTAAGTAAGATAAGTAAACTCACATTTTCCATCATTACAGACAAATAATAATATTCTCAACCATTTAAGAATTCTCCCTTATTCGGTTATAAGACATAGTGGTTTTAAGATACATACCTTTCTAAGATTCATTTCCATGATCCTATTTCATCCAAATAATAAAACAAAAAATGGTTATCAATAAAATAATATTAAATGATAATATGAATATAAAAAATTGATCCTAATATGTCTTATATAATTAAAAATAATAATTCCATCATTTGATACTTCTAGTTCAATTGAATTTTTTTATGTTGGGTTCTCTCATACTACTTAACCTAATCCCTTAAAGTAATTTGGAAATAAGTCCTTCATAATGGTTTCTAAAGATAATGTGGTAGAATAAATAATATCATCAGAGGTGTCTAGCTAGGTGTGTTGTCTTAGGCTAATTCACCATGCACCAAAGTGAAGATCAAGTTAATTCTCAATCATCATTATTCAAGGTGACTACCCCAAGATTCATATGTTCCATAGCTATATCCACTTACTAATATCTATAAAATGATGTAATTTTAAATATAACTACATACTAAAGACATTTTAAAATATTTAGGATGGAATCCTATACTTAGACATATTACTAGGATTTTTACAAGTTCTCTTATCCTGTTACCCAAATAAAATGTTCATTATTTCCTTAGTATTAAATTATATACTATCACAAAGTGTTATCTATACCTTATAAATTGTGATCAAACATAAATTATCATCCCTTAAGTTATCCTCAATAAATATCCTAATTTTTAAAGTTATATAAACTTTTCCTTTGATACCAATTATGATTCATTGGACTCATACTCCCAGATCTTGTTCCATAAACACCCACTTTACATACTCACTTTGATACCAATTGTAAAATCCTAAATATAACTATCCTTAATTACAAAATCAATAATCATTATTTTATATATTTCATTCCAATTATCCTTCCATGTTTATATATTTATATAATTAAGACAAAACATTAACAAACAAATCCCATTTTATTTGTATCAAACGCATATTGTTTATTTATATATGAAAATAATTAATCAGTAAATAGTATTTAAAATATCTCATAAATTATTTCACACGTTTTAACCTTATAAAAATATCATTCATACTTATTTTCTTCATAACCTAGGGAAATGGAAATATAAGATGTGGTGAGATCAAATACTCATAATGGAAACATGTAACTAAAGCTTTCAAAACATAAACATGGTATAGCAGGGATAAATAAGTTGAATAATTCTATAATTAATAGAAACAAAGAGCATTATATATCCATTGAAATAAATGAAAACATGTAAATCAATAATACTTATCTCATACTAATAAAACATGTAATTTTGGATATCAAAAACATATTGTCAAGGCTTTGAACCAACACACTATCTTGTTATGATAAAATGTACACACTAAAACCTAAATTTTTTTGTCTCATTAGACCTATCAATGCATCAAGGGGATATATAATTCCATGCCCATCCCATAAACTAATTAAGTACAATGAATTAACCATAAGAGTAAATTAAAAAATTTCATATCATTCACTAAGGAACTTATTACTTAATAAAAACATGGATATCAGTATAATTAAATATATATAATTTCAATACATAATTAACCCGTGTAAGAAGTTAATAATCATCCAAAAAATCAATACTTTTCCCCATATCAATAAAAGTTATAACATGATCATAACCCATCCATGGAAAGAATGTGGATGGTCCAAAAATACATAATCAAATTTCCAATATTTATTCATATTGGAATAACAATATACAAAATTCCAATAATTTTCCCTATATTAGTAAATAAATATTCCTTTTAGGTGAACATCCTCTGATCTAGATTCGTAAAATTGATATGTTCACATCATATAGGGTAATGAGTATATGGTTAATTAAATGTTGGAATAACATGATCAAAGTCTATCCAAGGAAATAAAGAGGATAGTTTCAAAATAACATAACCCTAGTGTAAAAAAGTAATCTTATAATTATTTTAACATAGATAAAAACATACTTAAAAAGAATGGTTGAACGATACTTTCCAAGAAGGGTTCAAGGATTAATTTTTTTAGTACCATGCTTTTATTACCCTAAAATAAAAACATATAAATA
Source organism: Viscum album (assembly GCA_963277665.1). NCBI lineage: Eukaryota > Viridiplantae > Streptophyta > Magnoliopsida > Santalales > Viscaceae > Viscum > Viscum album. The sequence continues at coordinate 1,118,393,208 of OY728158.1, forward strand.
GTGAAACATAAAATATATTAGGATAAATTCTTTTAAAAATGTAAAGGTCAATGTAAGTGAAAACATAAAATAGATTTTTGAAAACATTTTTAACATTGGTGTAAAAGACGATGTTAAGGGTCACTTCTAAAAGTATTTTTTTCAAAATGTAAAGTTAAAAATATTTAAAACCCATTAATTTTTAAAAATAATTTTCAATAATGGCCCCCTGAAAATTCATAAGTTTTATCTTGGAAAATTTTTTATTATAATAAAAATCATATTAAAGGAATAGGAAAACCTCTTTTTTATATCTTGAAATATACCTTTATTCAAAAAATCACATTGTAAAAAGAGTAAAAAAATTGTTTTTAATAATATCATTTTCCCCATATAATTAAATAAATTACCACATAATAAAATATTAGGGTGGGATATCCCAATCATACAATAAATAATTTCATGATTAAATAACATAACACAAGTAAATGTGACTTGGGTTATCAATGTTCCTTACGAGCAATATACTCCTTCAAGTAAGAAATACTTAAAAAGTTTTATTATGTGGTATAAATGTACATAAAATGAAAAAAATATAATATCACATAATATAATCAATTTTTATAATATATTAAACTTTTATGTCTATGATGACGATCATAACTCAATTGATGAAAATTGAGTTACCAAAAATCCTTACAACTGGGGTAATGACTGATTTAAAAACCATTTGATGTAAATTAAATGATTTGGATTAATATTTACCATGAGTAAAAATAATATATGATAAATATTTATCCATGTTTATATAATGAACCATTCAAATTAAAACATGACGCATAAGATAAACATGTCTCAAAGGATTAAACTTTGAGACAAAGAACCCTTATGGATTTAAGAACGTTTTAATCAAAAACCCTTGAAACAGATGCATTGTGATTTAACTTAAAATACCATGATTAAAATATAATTCATGATATGATATCTAAAATAGGTATTATGTACACAAAATAAATGAAATTAGGTGCATGATACCAAATATGTCTCAAAGAGAATAATTTTTGATAAAAACTCTTACCTTGATCCAGATTCATTCTAAACTTGCACCAAGAATCTTGAATAATTAAATTAAGATTATTAAATAAACATAAAATAACCTTATTCATAGATATAACCATTTATAATACCCATTTAAAAACACCATATATATATATAAATATTAGTTAGTTTTTACCTATTTTCAAAACCGGGTGTAAGTAATCTTTTTTTCTTTGAACTAGTTTCATAAAATAAGTGTTGGTATCTATTATTTTTATCAATTACATTAATATTAGATAATATAAAATTCTGAAATATATTTTATAAAATAGTGTATAAATCTATAATTTTATTCCCTGGTGGTTTTGGTTACGAACCATAAAGATGAAATCAGGAGTGATCATGTTTTGGTGATTCTTAACGAATGAAAGGTGTTTCTTAATTAATGAGATAAATATTGATATAACATTATCAGAACAAAAAAAACATTATTTAAATATTTATATTATAATATACATATAAATAAGTTCTCATATTCATTTATGATATAAATTCATGGTATTTTTTTGGTGGGTAGTTAAACTAACCCAAACATGAACCTTCTATGATTAATGGATAATTATATGGTGGTTTAGTTATAATAACATTATAACATAAGTATAATGATATTATTTTTTTATTTTTAGTGTGATATGTCATAATTTTAAATAATTAAAAAAAGAATGTAATTTATATAAATCCATTACTTAGAAAAGAATATACTTTTTCCTCTTAGTTCTCTCATTTTAAACAATTGAATTAATGATATTAATTTCTTTATCATATCATTTATAGGATCAAAAAAATCAGAAAATAAACTTAATGATATCATTAAAATCATATATATCATTTAATACCATCCTAATTATCATCCATGTAAGTCTGTGATAAAAAGAAAAAAATAAATTATTCCATAGAGGTGGTAGTCTACACGTACGCATGGTTGGTGATTCCATTTTCCACAGAAAAAGATAAGGGAGTAATATGGTTTAATGTTTAAGAATAATAAAAATGATATAAAAAGCATAATTATTTATTAAATTTTATTTTTATACCATTCTTTAAATGTAGTAAAGGAAAGCGAAACATGTTTCATCGTGGATGCGATAGTTCGCACAACGCACGAATAACGGTTGAATTTTTATTAATATAAAGGGAAAAAAGAGATTAATGTTTATTAAAATCACATAATAACATTAATTATATAAAAAATAATTATTTAAATTAATAGAAATTTTATAATTATTTGAAAAATAAAAATAGAAAAGAAATAAGTTGAGTAAAAATGATTACTTGTATTGATCATTTGGATATTTCCTTAGATGATCACTTGGAAACAGATGGCATAAGATAATATGTTATAACCAGAATATCAATATAGTGAGTGATTATTATAGGGGAATTAAAAGGGGAATTTTTTCATGAGTAAACCTAATTTTTAGGAGTTCCTTAAAGGGATTATGAGATGACCCTTTTATAAGTGGTGAGAATTTCATTTTTGTAAATATTTCAACATAATATAAATGGAGAACATGTTAATCATGTAAAGTAGCTAAAAAATTTATAAATAACGTATTGGAAATTATATAAGGTTGATACACACATAATACACTCAATTATATACATTTTTTATCATATTTAAATTCATTTACCCCTTGAATTATTACTTTAATCATTTTATCTTCTACTCTAGTAACTATTTTTTACCTAAGGTAACATAATATTTATACCTACAAATAAATTGATCCTTATTAGATAATTTAGACATGCTAATAATGAATTTTCTATCAATTTTATTTTATTAAATTTATAAAAGTGATAAAATTTAATTTTAAAATAAATATTCATAATGTATTAGAAATACTTTTTTAGAAAATATTACATATATTATAAAATATAAAATATTGGTTTAGAAATTAAAACCAAAATTTTATTAAATTATAAATTAATATAAAAAATAAATATTTTTCCTTATAAAAATAGTTTATTAATTTTTAATACATACTTATATACTAATAATGTCATAAAATTCATGTTATTTTTAAAAACTGTATTTTTAGTATTCACCTAAAAATATTTTTTTTAGAAAAATCCCAAAAAAAATCTTAGGATTATATTATTAGTAATAGAAAAAAATGATTTTTATTTTTTAAAATTAAAATTATAAAATTATAGAATTCAATATTTGAATAAAATTATAAAATATAGTGGAAAAGTATTCATATTAGAAAACAGCTTTTTCAAATGTTAACTATTATTTAATATTATTTCCTATCAATTAATAATTATTTTATTGGTAGTATATTATTCATTTTATAAATATATTTTATTATTATTTAATCATAATATACTTATTTTTTAAAATAAAACACCAATTTTAGTCAAATATATTTTTAATCATAAAATGATTTTCTTAGTTATTTTACCTATAATAATTGAATTTGATTCATATTAAAGTTGGAATTTATTTTATTTCTATAAATATTTCATAAATTTATTATTATTATTCGTTCCTACTAATTTAATGGGTGTGTTTTAATTTTCCCACTTAATATTTATATTTTTATCTAAATATATAGAGGTTTTATTTTTTGTTTGGTATCGTGTATAGAGAAAGTTATCAAACACATTTACATATTTAAAGATAATAATAAATTAAAATATTGATACATTACATCCATTGGGTGATGAGCTAAGAGATCTCCCTTAGGATAAGTGAGATGAGGCCCGAGCGAGGGTCTTGCAATTTGTTCAGGATTTGGTGTTGAGAAGCCAAGGGGTTTTTGGTTGGGTGTTAGACCTCATTTGTTAAGGATAGGGTTTAGTATAATTTGATGTATTGGAATATTCCATATGTAAAAGGACTAGGATTTATGAGTGGATTGGTAAGGTTGGAACATACCGTGAGGTCTAGGTTAGATGTGCCTTTGGGTTGTGATTCCACTTTCGGGTGATTGACACGTAATGGTATCAATGATCAGAGATTGTGGTGAGTCTGGAGGAACTAGTGGAAGCCCTATCGAGAGATTTAAGATGTGTTGTGATGAGAGATATGTCTCAAGTGACTAGCACCCTAGGATCATCATGTGAGATATGTAATGGGTTTTTTCCCTTATTTTGTTGTATGTTCTTGGTGTAACTCCCTAGTGTCTATGGGGATGGGTCAATGTGGTGGGAAACACTAGTGTCCTCAAGGATGGGTTAATGTGATGATTATAATTGTTTATCCTAGGTTTATTTTATTGTTAATAATTAAATATGTGTTGGTGGATGAAGTGGTGATGTTCGGAGAATTTTTATAGACTTCCTTGAAGGCATTGGATGTCATTCTTGATCAATTATACATTTATAAATGTAATTATTGGTATGATGATTATAAAAGGAATTAAATAAAAAAATTTATGGTGAAGTAATGTTTTCTATAACATTAAATAAGTGGAATACCATGCGAATATTTGTTTTTATAAAGATAAGAAGTTTAATTAATAAAGGACAAGAAAAAAATATTTATATTTTTTTCATAAAGAATTCATAAATAAGATTTGATTATATGGCATAGAATTTTTTGAGAATGTATTAGTTTCTTGGATTTATTACTTGTTGTCCCTTACTCAAAAAATATGGCCAACCAATGATCTAGGATCCATATCAACCCCACATTGTGTGAGTATAACCCCAACCACATAGTGGAGCCATCTTACAGATCCTGCATGGTGGAAAAGGTATGGGTGGGCTGTGTATATTCCCACAAAAGTGCACCCATGTAGAGGTACTTGGGTAGGCCTCATTGGGCCAATAGTATCAATGGTATATTGTGGGTTGGTGCGGCTCATGAGGCATGGTGTGTGGGTGTTATGGTTGTTGATCCCCCATTTCCAGCTCAAATATTTTGTGGCATTAGTTATTATAAAAGGAATCACCCAACTGAGAAAATAATCGATGTGGGATGCAAATTACAATGCATTGTTCATTAATATTAAAACATTCAGATATTTTTCTCACCATCTGATCTAGCACATCTAATTTATTCAATTTCCACTATTTATTGTCTTCAACCTCCGGTTATCTAAGGCTACCTATACACATGATACTCATGCATGGTAATTTATTAAATTAAATCACCAAGTAATGAAAGCATCTGATGAATCTCATTATTCAAATGAAGTTAAAAGATTTATTAATTCATAGTTTTGATCAAAGTATAATACTCATGTAGTTTCACTTGCATGAATATATATTGGATGAGTAATAAGAATTAATATAGTTTCTTCCAATGTAAAACCATGTAGTGAAATCTATGATAAATTCTAGGTATCCATTTTTAAAAGTGAACCATATAGTCATTTTTTATGTACAAGTTTCATAAGAAACCCACATAACTAAATAAAGAAGTGAGGTTTCACAAATATTATTTCTACATAAGGGTTTTATATAGATAATTTGAAATATAATACAATTTAAGTACAAATCATATCCATTCTTGTATGTGTTTTCTCAATGAATCCAATTATCTGACTTGTTTCATGTAGTCGATTGCAACTGGGTTGTTTGTCAAATCATGAAAATTGAATCTGTAGAAGTTACAAATCTTTTAAATATCATGTGAACAAATGAAATAATATCTAATATATTTGGGTATTTAAAGACATATATTTTTTAAATTTATTAAATAATCTTTTATGTTTCATGATAATCGTAATTTAACTCATCCTGAATGATGGAGGAGAAGTGGTGAAGAATCACTGATATAAAATATAGATTTTTCAACCCTTAAATGGGGGATTATAAAATATAAATAAATAATGAAGGCCTTTGGGCCATTCAGGAGTAAATAAATGAGATACACTAAGATCCTCAACTATTTAATTATTTTTGGATCCCTTGAATATCTAAAGACTAGTGGGATGAATCTTTTAATATTAATAAAGGTTGGGTCGAGAGGGAGAGAGAGAGAGAGAGAGAGAGAGTTTCTACTATTGAGAATATTCTTAGAGTTTTGATATAGAACATCTACATGACTAGTTTATGAAAAAGAGAAACAAAAATATTTGATCTTGCAAAGGTAGAACCTCAAAACTCTTTCGTTATGTGAAGTTGATTCTCTAGGCTTACAGAGTCTTGTGAATAATGATCCCATAGAAAACCCTTGTCTTGTGAAGAATAAATCTATGAGGCTTCAAGGTCTCACAAAGTAAAGTAGAATAAATCTGTGATTCATACTTGGGTTTCAAAAATGATTAAAGTTATCTTATGACATGCTAATTACAATTATCATGTGCTATGTGTTATGAGAAAGTTTTAAAATTCTCATATACTATATTTTTAGTGTATACATGTGAACATGAAATAAATGTATGAACATTGGGATATTAAAATTTAATGTGAAGGAAGTATAGCATGAAGAATCTTGAAGGTATGCATATCTTATTATGAAAATTTAGTTAACGTTTCATATGTTTATATTATTATATGAGGAGAATAAGACCAAATATATTTCATGATTACTATGATTTATGAATTCACAAAGAGTGATTAGTATTGGGGAAGTATTATTCTTGTATAAAATAATACTGAAAAAATTTTGTGCACCACTTTCACACATCATAGTGAGGTCAAGACTTCAGCAGAATGAAGAATTTCTTGAGTAGTATTGCACAGAGGAAATTGGTCATTATAGGTGATAAAAATATCTGAGAAAGAATAATAGACTCATTTAGTGGTTGTTGAAGATACTTGAATAGGGTACATGATAAAGTCATATGGATCAAGATCATAATGGGAGATCAACAGACAATTCTATATTAGATCAAGCCTTGAAGAAAGGAGGAAGTCTCTTAGTTGGATTTGGGAGTAGGAGAAGTCTCTTGTGTGATTCATAAGTAGAATACTCTAGTGACAATTTTGGAGGGGGACAATATAGATTACGGTAATTCTATGAGATATAGTATAAATAACCTCCTATGAGGATTCAGGAGGTATATGGATTTATTATATCAACCATTTTATCTTATATTAAGATTATGATGGAGAATCCATCTGGGGGGAATAACCAACACGTAAAGGAGTATTCCTTTGTAACAAACCTTGAAAATATCATGTGATGTACCCTCTCATTTTATTTCAATATATGAATTGATACTATGATATATCACTGAATATATCAAGAAACATAACAAGTTCAATAGGTTGAATTCAAAATAATGAATTTGTAAAAATTAAATCATTGATTTCCCCCCCCCCTTCAGTGGTCAATTCATCTTGAGGCACTATAATTGGTATTAGAGGAAGGTCCCCTATAAATATCTAAGAGAGTCTTTATGAAGTTAATATTTCAATAAATGAGTGATATAGCTCATATATATAAATAATTTACTCCTAAGGATATTAATATAGAGTCTTCTTCCAAGAATTATAATAACATAAAGAAAAAACAATCAAGAAAGATGAAGAATAATCTTATAGTAATGGTTGAGACACCAGGTAATAAAATGGGCACATATTACAAAAATTATTTTGATTATGATTCTTCTGATGAGTCCTTATCAAGTTCTAATGATGGTGTATCATTTAGTGATCTTCAATATTAATTCAATAAAAATATAAAAAAAAGTTCCCAAAGAAGTGGTGAGTTCTATTGTTGGAATGTTCAAGTAAATTTAAGATGAAAATTCATATCTTGAAGAATATGATAATGATATAGAAGAGCATTGGATAAAAGGTTTGTCATATCAAAAACTCTCACAAAACTTGTGAAATAAAATAAAGACACAATTTACCTTTGGAATGAAATATATACTGGAACTATTGAAAAAATTCAAAGAAATATTTATAAGAAATATTTCTTTGAGATTGTGTTTATGGAATCTTTCTATGCATTTGAAAAATTGCACAGAGTTTCAATGGAAGTCAAGAATTCTTAATTTGATATTAAATACAAATGGATCAAGAAGATTAAATCATTTTTGTAAGAAAATTTTTATTACATGAAGTGGGTGTTTAAATGATGAAGAAGGACTATGAATATAAAGTTCCATTTTCTGAAGATCAAAATAATGCTCTCAATATGAGATGCCTTGAATTGAAAATTAAACTATCTAATTTTGAAATGACCCATGTTGAGACTTCAAAATAAAATAAGTGTGTGTCTAATATAACCCGGTGCTATTTTAAGGATTCTACTATGAAATAACCTTCATCATATGATAGGAATATCATTACAGCATATAATGATCTTTCCTATACTGTTGTTGAGAAATAGCTACCATCCATATCTCAATGTAATAATTTTTTTGAATCTATTTTTGAAATATGTAAAGGATTAAATAAAAATTATATACAAATATATATAGTAATAAATGGATAAATTACTACTACAATGTCTATGGTGGATAGTATATGGAATAAAAGTGACGGTTCCCCCATAAGATCCCAATAGGTGGTAAAGAAGACCCAAACACAGCATGTTCATTATTCTATAAATTCTGCAAAACATACAAAAAATAAAGGAAAATCAAGGTTTGTGGGTCAATGTTGGATTTACAATAGATTTTTAAATAGTGTAGTGGTTTTTTGGTAAAATCCTTTAAATTATAAAGCACAAAGGAATCCCATATCAAAGGGGATAATCCTAGATAAGAAGATGCTACAATCACAAACTAAAAAATCTATCAAGATCAAATAGATTTGAGATTCTTAATTATATTTATGATTTTTACAGTAAAAGAGATCAAAAAATTGATATATATATATATATATAAATGTATAAAGAAAAAATGAGAAGATAAAACCATAAGATAAAGAAGATTCATCCTTTGGTAGAAATCTAGAAAATGTTGTAAATCAAATTATTACTTGGAATTAGAGAATATATACAAGAGTGATACATCTCAAAAGAAAGATGTGAAGAAAGGAACTCATGTAAATCCATGTGGAAACTCCAAAAAATATATCCAAATTCCCAAATACATACTTGTTATTTTTTCAATTAATTTTTAGAAATCCAGAAAGTTAGAATAAGCACAAGATAAAGCTAGTTCTAAAGGCAAAATAAAAATTCCACATGAAGAAGATGAATTTCATGATTAGTTATCAACAAATTATAACTCTTTTATTAAATAAGTTTTGTGTGAGAGATGTAATAAATATTAACACAATTAAAGATGATATTTGACAACAGTTATATCATAAAAAGTGTCTTTGAATAAAGTGAAGCTTGCATCAAGAGATGCATATGATTTGATGTATAAAGAGAGAAGAACCATCTCACACAATGAAATTTTAGGTGTGATAAGATCCTTGCTACCAAAGTATAAATAATATTTAAAATTCAAATTTGGAAGTATCAATAGTAGAGAAACTACATGTTTGAGAAAAACATATCAACCATGTTTTTCACATTGAGAAACATGTAAATTCACCTTATTCCATTATATCATTTTTGTATGTTATTTGTACTTATAGTGTCGAGAATTGAAGGTGAAGTAATTTAGCATGGGGGGAACCTAATAAGAAGGGAGTTTTTTCAAATTCTATATAGAAAGGAGCACATGATCCTTAGCCCAGTTGGTGAGGTATCCTTTAGTGCATCCACGAGACCTAGGTTCAAAACCAGGTAGAGGCATATTTTCTAGGGGGGAATTGTAGCAATACTGTATCAGACCGTACATGATGAAGTACTATAGTAGAACTGTACACTGTGCGGGTATTGTATCAGAACTGTACAATATGCAGGTATTACAGCAGAACTATACATTGTGTGGGTACTGTAGTAGGCACTGTAGCAGTTATTGTATCAGGTACTGTTTGGTACTGTAGCAGCTGAATCTATTCACCTTGGGCTACTGGTTTGGTTTTGGAGTCCTTGAGGATTTCGGGCCACCCAGGCCTTCGGGTCAGTAGAGATTTTGGGCCACCTTTAAGGTCTTTGGGCCACCTCAAGGCCTTTAGTCCACATGTAGTTTCCCCAGACAGACACTACAATAAAGGAATAGCCCCAGAAGAGTATTAAGAGTAGGTGCACTCACCAGATTAGAGCCAAATGGATTTTTTCAGAATGAGAGGGTATGGTTATGCCATCAGGACCAGCATGTGCTTGCACAGGAAGCCTAGCCAGATGGTCATGTGAAGGTGGAGAACTACTATCACGATGCAGATACTGGGGAGGATAAGTTCCATGTAGATATTCTAGTTGAATTCCCTAAGACCTTCAGGTCATGTATTCTCCTAAGCCTAAGCTCCATGTAATCTCTGAGCCTACAGGCCTTGTAAGGGTTCCCCCTCATCCTTTGAAAGGGGGGTTATCAAAAATAAATAAAAATAAAGGCCTTAGGGCCATTCTAGCTTTATATAAAGGATGTAGAAGATACTATATGGTTTTAATATAATATTTGGTACTCTATAATATAAGCATTGATGAAGATCACCCTTTTTAATGTCGTGGAAACTTTCAAAACTAGATAGCCACATAAAGAATTCAATTTTGGTGTGTTGTCATATTATATCTTTAAATACATTATTTAAGAGACTCACCATCATGAAGATATTGATTAATGTTTCCTTGACGGGGTCTAATTAAATTAATGAGTCTCCCAAAACATTTTAAATGTGAATCTATAATTTTCTAGATAGCCTAGAAAAACAGAATTTTGACGTATACCAATCACACTTTCATCCCTCATTCTTAAGTGTATTAATTATATCAATTAAATGGAGTTATTAGTTAATGATAAGATGATACAAAGGGGGGTTGTATCTTTTTTTCTTTAACTTTCTAATGTTTTTATTAAATGGTGTGTAGGTTTTATCATTTCATTGATAAATATTAATATTTCCAAACCCTATAATAACAATAGTGAATTTATGGGAATTATTTCAAATTAATGGTAGTTTATAGATAGAATATACAACCTTGGTTTTATCTCTCTTATTTTCTATATCGTATTTTCCCACGTAGACTTGGATTTGATTAAATAAAGGATACATTCTAAGATAACTATGTGATATAATCCCTCTCTCGGAATTGTTCAATAAATATTATTCAAAGGGAGGATAACATGTTGTTGAAAAATAAATATGATATAAGAAGAGACCCCACTTATCCGTTTAATTTTATTTACAATAACGTGTACAAGGTTTTCACGTATTGATATAATGATATGTGTTGATATTGAAAAAAAATACAAAGGGGATAATTATTGAGCCCAGGTTTCATTTATTGTCAATAAGTAAATATATATTGGTGGATGAAGTGGTGATGGTTATAGAATTGTTATGGAATTCCTTGATTCTGCTAGATTTCATGATTAATAAATTCTCCATGTATAAATGTAAAGATTTGTATGTTTATCTTGAAAGGAATTCAAGAAAAGTGTTGATAGTGAAGGAACATTGTTTACAACATTCAAAAAGTGGAAAACATGAAAATATTTATTTTCATCGAGAGAATAATTGGAATTAATAAATTCCATGAAAAAATATATTTATATATATTTCTTAAATAATTCATGAAGAATATTTGACTACATGTATTATCCTTTGTTGAGAATGGCTTAGTTTATTGGAGTTATTATTGGTTGGATCTTACTCAAAAAATATTGCTAACTAATAAGATAGGAGCCAGTTCGTCCCCACACTATGGGAGGATGACCTCATCCAAAGAGGGGAGCTAGTTTATAGAGCATGTATAGTGGCATAGATATGGGTGGTCCGTGTATAGGCACAAAAGAGTGTGCTCATCTAGAGGCACATGGGTAGGCCACATTGAGCCAAGAATTCCAGTGGTCCACCACAGGTTGGTACAACTCGTAAGGCGTGGTGTGTGGGTGTTATGGGTTTTGATCCCCAATTTCTATCTTGAACATATTGCGGCACTAGTTTTTATAAAATTAAGTACACAATTGAGTGGATAATTGATGTGGGACATGATTTTCATTACACTTTTCATCTATATAAAAACATATGGATATTTTACTTGTCATCTGATCCAGTGTATATAAACCATTCGATCACCACTGTTGATTTTATTGAACCTCTGAAAATTTAAGGATTCATACACACAAAATATTCATGTATGATAATTAGTGAATACAAATCACCAAGACAAGATAGCATTTGATGAAGCTGATTATTCGGATGAAGTTAAAATCATTATTAATTCATTGGTTCGATCAGAGTATAATATTTATACAATTATACTTACATGAATATATATTATATGGTTAATGAGTATTCACATATTTTTTTCCTATGTAAAACTACATAGCTGAATATACAATAAATTCTAGGTATCTATTTTAAAAAGTTATATACAAATCCATTTTTCTACATACTGCTTTTAGAAGAGAACCACGTAACTGAATGAAGAAATGAGGTTTCACATAGCTAATTTCTACATAAGTGTTTTGTGTAGATGATTTTTTATGTAAGAGAATTGAACCATGAAGCATGTTCATTCATGTATATGTTTTCTCTATGTATTTAATGCTATGAGTTGTTGGTAGTGACGCGACTGATGGTGAAGGTGTAATGCGGGCAGCTCATGGTTCAATATTGGCGATGATAAAATCCTTTTGAATTTTTATTTTTGAATATTTATGACCATGTAGAGGTCTTCGACATTGTTGGTTCTTTGGGATGGATTATTGGTTAGAGTATCTGGTTAGAGTGTGAGGCGCGGTGAGTTGGTGCTAGATGAATTTTTTGAATTTTGAAATATGTAGGGTTAAATGCATTTTTAGAGGGTCTGTTTGTTGCAGTGAATGTTATGTATGGTTCCCACATTGCCTTAAAGTGACTTTTTAATAAAATAAAATTAAGGAATTGGAGAGGAGGGTTTTTTTAGATTGAAAAGTTAGTCTTTATAAGTTATTAATCTTTTAAATACTTTGTGAACAAACATGAGTATATCCAAGATCTTCATTTATTTAAATTCATAGAATTACCAGAGGTATTAAACCATCTTTTACATGGAATTATATTCATAATTTATGTCATCTAGAAAAATGGAGTAGAAACAGAGATGAATCACTGATAAAAAATATAGTTTTTCCATGTGAGAAGAGCTATTTCCATTTGAAATAATTGAGATATGCAAAGATCCTAGGGAATTTAATGATTCATGACTTGTCTTGAAAATCAAAATATAGGCAGTATGAATCTTATTATATCAATAGAGGTTGGGTCTAGAGATATATATAGTTGCTACTGTTGAGAATATTATTAGATATTTTGAAACAGAGTGCCCACATGACTCATTTATGTGAAGGATATCCACAAATATTTGATATTATAAAGTTAGAACTATGAACCTCCCTCACTATGAAAATTTGATTCTATAGGCTACTTGAGTCTTACAAATAAGGATCCCATAGACATCCCTTGTCTCACGAAGAAGAAACCTACGAGCCTTCAAGTTATCTCAAAGGAAAGGAGAAGAAATATGCAATCCATATTTAGATTTCGCAATAGAGGAAAGTAATCTTGTGACATACTAATTTCAATTATCATATATTATGTTTTAAGATAATGTTTGAAGATTCAAATATATTTTATGTTTAGTGTATTCATGTAAACATGAAATACATGCATATACATTGAGATCATATGGATCTAAAGTGAAGTAAGTATTGCATGATGCATTTGGAAGGTATGAATATCTTATTACGCAAAGGAAATTGATGTTTCATATGTTCATATTATTATTTGAGGAGAAGAAGACAAGATATATTTCATTCTTACTATGAGTTTTGAATTCAAGAAGGAATATTGAGATTGTGAAAGTATTATTATTACCTAAAAGAATACTAAATAATTTATGTGTACCACTTGCACACATCTTAGTGAGGTAGAGACATCATAATAAGGAATAATTTTTTGCATAGTGTTTCACTAAGGAAACTTGTCATTACAAGTGGTAAAAATATTTGAGAAAGACTTAAAGACTATTTTAGTGGCTATTAAAGATACTTAAATAGGGTATATAAGAAATTCAGATTCAACAACATCATGGAGGACGATCAACATATCATCCTATAGTGGATCAAGACTTTACGAAAGGATGAAATCTCTTAGTTGAAGATGTGAGCAACAGGAGCAGAAGAATCTAGTGTAGATTATAGATTAGGCCAGTTTGGATACTAGTAACATTGTAGGATGCAGTTTAAAGACCCTCACAGGAGGATTCAGGACTAATACAGTGTGATTCTATATTGAAAATTGTAATTGATAATAAGATTGTATTAGATAATCCATTTTGGGGGGATAAACAAGATTAAAAGGAGTATGTTTTTATATCAAACCATCCAAATATCATGTGTTGATATCTCCCTCATTATTTCTATATACAAATTGAGACTATCATATATCACTATGTGGATTTAGAACCATAAAAAGTTCAAGTGGCTGAATTAAAAAGAAATAATTTGTAAAAAGTAAACCAATGATTCACCCTCTCCCCCTCTCAGTGGTCAATATAACCTAGGGAACTATAGTTCCTTAAAGAGGTAATTATGTCAGAGATCTTTCCATATGTGACTTGGACTAGTGTGTATGTAGTTGAACCATACCCTGAGTGATGGGTAGTGGTTGTGGAAGGGGCCTCGTCCTTGAGTGAGAAATCTTCGGTGACCACATTCTAAGTAAAAGGGTGTGGGTAGACATATGATATAGGATCTTTCTAGGTTGTGGAATGATGTGATGGGTGACCAATGGACATCCTTAGAGTGATTATGGATGGGTCAAGAATTATGGATGTATGATCGTTCCCAGAGCCTATGGGTATTGGATTGAGGTTTTGGATACCCCATTACACTATGTATTTGGGTTTGGTTTGGGCATCATAATGAAGGGTTGAGGTAAGTGAATTTTGGCAAGGAACCAAAGTAGGTATGGTCAGGGATAGGGTGTCCTCACTTTCACCAGATGGCATGATGGGTGTGTGTACTCATTGAGTGTCATGGTGGCCGGGTTAGTGCACGATGACCCGATGAGCATGTTATTTTGTATTTATTTTCCTCATGCATACACATTCATATAATGTCATATTTTAAGGGTTGTTATTGATACCATACTGATTTATATTGTAGAGACATTGTTATTTTCTAATAATGTTTTAAAATATTTCTAACTATTATTCAAGAGCATGGTGCTGAGACGACGTGCAATTCCAAGACCCAGTGTGCCCGAAATTAATTTTATAAAAATATTAAATTTGTTTTATATTACTCACATGCATATAGTTAAATAAAATGGTATAACTCTTAAATGGTCGATTAGATTGTAAATCTAAGACCACAGTTGGGTCCGGAATGCAGTGTTTCTCCTATGTCCGACATAAAATGATTCGGTGCGGGACTTTTGGACCCCTTTCTCATTGGTGGTGTGTTAAATGGATGAATTAAATTATTAATTTATTAATTTAACATCTAAAATACAAATAACTTGCAAATGGGGACTCGAATGGGAAATCTAAGACCACTGTTGAGTTCAGAACGTAGGATTTACCCTAGGTGGGGTATAACCTTTTTCGGTGTTAGGGAGTTTGGCCTATGTGCTATCATGGATGGATAATTAAATAATTACATAATTATTTATTTAATTTTTTGATTAATATCCTAAACCTTATTTATGAGTATAAATTCATATTTTAGAGAGTTTTTTTTTGAAATTGTGTTTTTTCCAATGACAAAAAACACTCTCTTCATCTTCTCTCATTTACATTGATGAACGACGAAGAAAAATGACAAAAGCCTTGGATCCTGGTAGATCAAAGAACGACGAACAAACCTTCTTCCAATCATTGTGCGGGCGTGATCTTCATCAGCAGTGACTGATCCAACCTAGGTAGGACTCATATTTTGAAATTTTTTTATGTCATAGATTGAACTTTGAGTAGTTTGATAATTCTCCCGTCAATATACGCCATCTTTCATGATTCGAGCATTGAAATAAATTTCTTTTATCAGTTCTTTTCTAACCTTGGTGCCCCAAAATAGATCACCAGCAAATAATTCTTGGCCGAAAATGTTCAAGACATATGTTTTTGGTGCCTTTCTCCCCTTTTTTCACATCTTCACTAATAATCCCTTTGAATCCCATTTCAACAATTTTCGGGTGACCCGAGTTTAATTGGGTGCCTGGATTCAATAAAGTTTGAACAAAAAATGATAGAATTGCGAATGAATACTAGTTATTCATAGATCATGACCCAAGGATTGAATATATGGAATCATTTAATAGTTTCTCTTTGGATCGAGGGTTTTGTGGCTCGTTGAAGGTACGACAGTGCTTGCGCGACTGTCCGGGGTGCGGCAGATGTGTGGTTTAGGTGGAGCAAGATCAGAGTTGATGGTGTGCCCTTGTTCTTTTGGGAGATTAGGGTTACAAGAAGAAAATATCAGATGAATAATATTTCAGATAAAATTAAATTAAAAGAATAAAATGAAAAAAAAACAAACGGAAAAGGAATTGGTCATGTACATTGCATGGAGGATCCCCCTTGTGTGTTCCCTCCTCTCCCTTTCTTATGTTTTAAAAGGAAATAAAAAATATAATAATAATAGTAATATATTATTGATATTATTTTGGGTATCAAACATAAATTCAGTTGTGAATTCTTCGTATGACCTCGATTTGACAAACCGTCAGTGGTTGGGATTAAGATAGTCGATTCAAATCTAATGTTGAATATTAAATTCTATTTTATGGCTCGGGTCTATGAAACACCAAACAATAATAATATTATTATTATTTTGGAATCTTTCATCTCTTGTAAATATTCATTTGACATTGGATTGGTGAGCCGTCAGCGGTGTTGTGACTTTGAAATTGAGGATGAATTTTCAAGACCAATTTCAGGTGTTTAAATCAAGATCGAGGTGTGGTCCTTATATGGTTTGGCTCATGCATGTTATGGTGAAATGAAAGCTTTTTCCCCGAGTATCCATTTTGGACAAATGATTAGTCCTTCTCATGTGTCTTTCCATGAGGATCATAATGATGTGCTCCGTATAATTTATTTCAAGACTGAGGTGTGGGCCCCATGATATTTCTTTTGAGTATAGGGTGGTGTTATGCAACTTTTTCATCTGATTACCATTGGGAGGGAGTGGATAGTCTAACTCATGTGTTATTCACAAGTATCACAATGGTGTGATCCGTTTGGATGTGCAGAGCATTGTTCGTGATCTCATTATATGTGGAAACATGAAAGGAATATTAGTGGAAGATTATTTTGATGTGTTCGAAGAGAATAAATGGCTTACACCAACATCAAATCTTGTGAGAGTGGAGAAGATGTATGAAGAAATATGATATGAGATATTCTGGGTGTGATGCCTTTCTATGGAGACACCTGATGACTACATTGGATTTCCTCATGCTTCTTGAGAGGTACCATCTAGAAGAGATAACTGGTGGAGTTCCTTATCGACTTCTGAGTGGAACCCTCCAATAGGATTGGGCATGGGTCCCTGACGATGCTAGAGTGGAACCCTCCAGTTGGGATGGGCATGGTTCCTCAACGATTCTAGAGTTAAACCCTACATCTAGGATGTTCATGGTTCCTCAACCCTTTTCAAGTGGAACCCTCCATCCATGATGGGTATGGTTCCTCAATGACACTAGAGTGAAACCCTTCAACTGGGTTGGGCATGGGTCCTCAACCCTTTTTTGAGTGGAACCCTCCAGCTGAGCTGGGTATGGGTCCTCAATGACACTGATGTGAAACCCTCCATCTAGTTTGGGCATGGGTCCTCAACTTTGAGACCACCTCTTTACTACGTATCAGTGATGATATGTACTTTGACTTACCTAAGGACCCATAAGAAATAGGGTCGCTTTCCCCACAGAGGTGTGTTCTTGTAATGCAATCTAAAATCGTGCGGGTGAGTCGGTGTCATCCAAAGAAGATAGTATCTAGGTGAGGTGATTTTATCTCCTTTTATTTGCGACTCCTGGGAAAATGATGAGGTGTTGGGAATTATAGATGGATTTACCTTGGAACTGTTGGATACTCACTTTCTTAGACTGGTTTGTGAGATAAAGATCTCATTTGGGTTTCTTTGACTGAGTGTGTGTGTGTGTGTGTGTGTGTGTCTTGTTATAGTACCCACTCCTTTGGTCTTGGTTTCTCTCCTTCCAGGAGAGGCAAAGATGCATGGGGTATGACACATGATTTCCATGTCTAGATTCTCCTAGTTGGATGAGTCTACTCTCTGACTATAGGGAGCAAAGACTCGACTATGAGTTCACCTCCTCACCATTTCTATCTCCTTGTGCTTAGATGAGTCTACCTTCACTCTCTTTTTTGGTTAATTTCTACTCTTTCCATTCACTTTTACCATACCGTGTTCTCTCTGTTACTTCTCTTCAGTGTATCGCTTACTAATTACCCTTCACCTTTTCAATGCGTTCTACCGGGTATGTATATAATCACCCCTTCATGGGATTTTCCCAACATGTGTCATGTCTTTTACAAACGGCGGACAAGTTTATCGTGATCTCAGAGGAGATTAGGGATACAGGCTATATGGACCGTGTATAGTGGTTATATTTGTGGTAGTTAAGGCTCGAGCCCTAGCATGGGTTGAGTTGTGACAAAGTAGTATCAGTGATGGTTCAACCCTTGGGACGTTGTTCATACATTTCCCTAAAAAGGTCTTGTTTAGGTTTAGGGAAACATTGTTGAAGTGTCTTGAGAGTGTCTCTCAGGACAGGGAGTTCAGTGATGGTACAGACGGTCGACATATCCATTCACCAGGCCCCTGATTACCCATTTGTCAACTCAGCACCCTGAGACACTTGTTTCAGGGAACAATGGTACATGCATCATATAGGATTGACTATTTGAATTCCCTTAATGATTTATCTCACCATTTTTATTGATATATATGTGTGTGTGTGTGTGTGCTCATCTGACTGTGGTACTCCTTGATAACACTCATGATGTCTTCACGGTGACATCCATTTAGGATATTAGCTTTGGTTCATGATGATGAACCTATGAGTGACGAAGCCATAGTTTTGGAACCGTCATGTGATCCCCTTTCTCTAGGTGGTTAGGTAGTAGCATGTCCACCTGTTGAGAATTAGACATCCACAGCAAAGTAGGTTGAGTATGTGCGTACGTTGAATGTGCTTTGTGAGTTCTAAAGGCAAAGACCATTGAGGTTCTACTGTGATCTATACCCTCATGTAGTAGAGGTTTGGCTGGGGTAAGTGCCTTGCCTCTTCAGGACTGTACAGACACCAGCAGATTAGATGGTTGCTTTGGAAGCCAACCTTTTATATGAAGTAGTTAGGCATTGGTGGAGCTTGGTTACATAGATACTTGATGAGTCAACACTCTCATGGGACAAATTTTAGGAGTTGTTTCATGAGGAGTAATACTCCTCCTGTTTCACTCCATTTTACTTTAGGATGTCCTCTAGTTTCAGCAGGGAGGGATGATTGTGACTGAGTATGTGACTAGGTTCACAGACCTTTCATGCTACTCTCTAGACATGATCCATGACATCTACTTCTGATCATGATATTTTTAACAGGGTCTCGTCATAGAAATTTGTCTTCCATAGTACCCTTGTGCATCCCCACCTATTATGGAGTATTGGAGTGAGAGTTGGTGACATAGAGGCTCCTGTCACTCCATATAGATGGTTATGGCAGAGGGAACAATAGAGCTGAGACATCTGTCGTATCTAATAGATGCCAGTTGACAAGATCTCGGCATATGAGATATTCTCGTGATTGGTCTCAATCATGTAGTCATATTGGTTTGAGGTGAAACAAGGCATCGATATAGCCTGGGGAGGGTCGGTGCTATACTTGTGACAGATATGGTCACTTGGCTCGGGACTGCCCGACCAGTTGTACCGAGCATCCTAGGCAGGCAGTAGATGGATGGCCACGGCAGATGAAGCACCATGATCAGGGGTCTCCCAGTCGGGGATAGGGAGTTCCCTAGGGAGGCGAATCTAGAAGAAGATTGGGAGGAGCTATATGTTGGGGCAATGTTGTGAGATCTTTCAACCACCACCAGGTGGACCATATCAGGCTCAAGAAGTTGTCAGCTAGGTCCAAAGACAACTGCAAGCTTTGGATGTCTACAATCCTATAGATCAAAAGATGATGAGAGGTACACCTTTTGTCTTTTCTAATTTTTGTAGTATAACTTGTTAGAAACTATGTGAAGTAATCTTTTCCTACCTGCTTCTTATTTTAAGTTTTACCAGGGTGACGCGGGGCGTCGGTGTAACCCTATGTCGGTGTTGTATGTCATAGATACGAATGAATGAGGAATAAGGTTTCTTCCCCCACTGAGATTCATTTTTTTTACGTGAGAAAACCATGAGGGTGAGTCAGTTCCACCCAAAGTGGATAGTATTGAGGTTTGGTGGATGGTTCTCTCTTACTTATGCATTCAGGATGAGGTTGTGTGATGGAGTGTTGGAATAGGTCCTAGAATTATCGGTGGAGTTTATCTTATTGACTTTCTTTTTCTTGGAGTTCCACTTGTGGGTGTGGAGGAGTTCCTATTTTGGGGTTACTCTCCTTCCAAGAGGTGAAAACACATGCGGGCTATACCACATGCTTTCTATGTCTGGCCTCTTACGGTTGGATGAGTTCACTAACCTACCATGTTCGTTGGTACCTTGCATGCTCAATATCAAGTCTTGATAATGTAGTTATCAAATACAGGTCAAGGTGATAGAGACCCCATGAACAGGACTATGCGACTCACTATCAAGTGTTGGTAGTAGTATTCTTCGAACTGAGGGTGTGGAGATGCTGCCTTTTGAGAGAGATCTTTGTGGTTTGTACAGGCCACCAAAGTCTCAGGTACGTCTCCACCCAGAGATACTTGAACCTAAGGTGACGATGTTGGTTGAACTCCCTATAGGACTATTAGTTTAAGATATTCTATACTCAAGGAATGGGAAACATTTTAGTGGATTCCCTTAGTAGGAATTCCCAGGCTCACCTTGTGTGGGAAGTTTTAGAGAATTTAACTTCCCCACAACTGACCCTGGTGGATCCAGAGAGTACAGTTTTTCTTCAGTTGATGGTGTTGACTCCTTCGATTTTCAAGCATGTAAGAGAGTCTCAATTGTGATGAACTGACTTTGAAATCTTTTATGACCATATATATTTGGGTGTTTCACCATATGGATATTCTGAAGGAGGGAATCACGAGACCTTGTTCTAGGGAAAATAGTGATTCTAGTCACGACGTGGGATGTGGAGGTTCAGTCGGGGAAGCAAGCTATCCCCAAGTTTCATCAGGACATTTGAGGTCATGAAACGAGATGGAGATGTTGCCTACCACCTTTCCCTACCCCTAATAGATGGAGTGAGTGCACGAAATCTCCCATGTGTTATAGCTAAAGAGGTACGTTCATGTTCCAATGCACATCATCAGCATGAGTAGAACTTATGAGGAAAAACCATCCCTTTGGGTTGATGTACTATGGAAGAACATAAATGTGCGAGTTTTCCTAGAAGTGGGAGATCAAGGTGTTGGATTAGTTTCTTGTGTTTTTGTTTATTTTTGTTTTTCAGGAATGAAAAGCTTGAAGGAAGGAATTATGTAGAGTCCTGTTTTTTGACTAAAAAGACTTTGAAATATTTCTAAATATTATTCCAAATATGGGCGTTGAGATGGTGTGAAATTTTGAGGCCCAATATTCTTAGAATTAATTTTATAAAAATATAAAATATGTTTTATATTACGCACATGTAATTAGTTAAATAATATTTGATAACTCTAAAATGGTTTATTAAATCAGAAATATGATACCACAATTGGTTCTGGAGCATAGTGTTTCCACTAGGAGCAACATAAAATGATTTGGAAAAATATGTTTGGACCCCTCACTCATTAGCGGTGTGTTAAATGGATGAATAAAATTATTAATTTATTCATTTAATAGCTCAAACCCAAATAACTCATGAACGGGGACTCGGATGAGAAATCTGAGACCATAGTTTAGTTCAGAATGTATGATTTACCCAAAGCAGGATATAACCTTTGTCGGTGTTGGGAGTTTGGCTTATGTTCTATCATGTAAGGATAATTAAATAATTAAATAATTATTTATTTAATTATTTTTTAAATATATGAAACCTAATTTATGAGTATAAATTCATATTTTAGAGATTTTTCCTCATAATTCTATTTTTCCAATGACGAAAAACCCTCTCTTCCTCTCCTCTCCTTTCCATTGATGAACGAAGAAGAACAATTATGAAAGGTTTGGATCCAAGCGGATCAAATCATGTCAAATTCAGAACCTTCTTATAATCATTGTGTGGGTAGGATCTTCATAATCATCGACTAATCCAATCTAGGTTGGACTTCTCTTTGGGGATTTTTTTACGCCCCAGATTAAAATTTGAGTAGTTTGATAATTATCCCATCAATATACACCCTCTTGCATGATTTTAGAATTGAAATATATTATTTTTATCAAATATTTTCTAACCCCGGTGCCCCAACCTAGATCACCAACTAAGAAATATTGGCCTAAGATGTTCATGGAATTGGTTTTTGGTGCCTTTATCCCCTTTTTATTCACATCTTTACTGAGGAATCCCTTTGAATCCCGGTTCAGCAATTGTCAGGCGACCCAAGTTCGATCGGGCACCTGGATTCAGAACAGATTGAACAAACGATAAAAGAATCACGATCAGAGACTATATATGCATAGATCATGACACGAGGATCATAGATCTGGAATCAGTTCATAGTATCAAGTTGGACCGAGGGTGTGGTGGCTCACCGAAGTTTGTGTGGTGCATGCACGGTTGTTCGGGGCATAGTAGATGCACGGTTCAGGTAGAGCAGGTCGTGATGGTGTGGCTTGGTGGTGATTTGAGGCGGATCCCAAAGACGGTGGCATTTTGAGAGATCTGAGGTGGGGGTTTTCCCCAATTTTTTTGGGTGATTATGGTTGTAGGAAGAAACTCGTGGATGAAGAAGATTGGAGAGATAAATAAATTAAAAGAATAAAATGAAAAATAAAAAGAAAAAACAATGGGAAATGGAAGTGGGTCATGTAAAGTTTATGGAGGATCCCCCTTATGCATGACCTCCTCTCCCTTTCTAAAATTTTAAAAGGAAATATAAATATAATAATACTATTATTATATTATTATTATTATTTTGGGTGTAAAACATAAATTTGGTTGAAACTTCTTTGTATGACCTTGGTTTGATGAACCGTTAATGGAAGAGAAATCCTAGGATTAAGATGGTCGATTCAAGTCCAATTTTGAATATTAAATTCTATTTTGTAGCTCAGGCCCATGAAACACCCAATAATAATATTGTTGTTGTTGTTTTGGAATCTTATATATGTCGTAACTCTTCCATACGATATCGAATTGGTGAGTCGTCAATGGCATTGTGACCCTAAAATTGAGGCAGACATTTCAATACCAATTTCAAATGTTTAAATCGAGATCGATTTGTGGGCCCCATGAGGCCTGGTTCATACGCGTTATGGTGAAGTGAAATTTTTTCCCCAGGTATCTGTTTTTGATGAATGAGTAGTCCATATCATGTGTATTTCTATAAGGATCGTAATGGCATGATCTATATAACTTGTTTATAGATCAAGGTTTGGTCCCCATGATATTCCTTTTGAGCTTAGTGCGGTGTTATGCAATGTTTTCATTTGATGAACATTTGGAGTGAGTGGATAGTCTACCTCATGTGTTTTTCTGTAAGGATTGAAATGGTGTGATCTATTTTGATGTGGGGAGCCTTGTTCATGATCTCATTATATGTGGAAACATGAAAGGAATATTATTAGAAGATACTTTTGATGTTTTTGAAGATAATATATGGATTATGCCAAGATCGAATCTTGTGAGAGTGGAGAAGATGTATAAAGAAATGTGATATGAGATGTTCCGAGTGTGAAACCTTTATGGGGAAACACCCAATGACTACAGTGGAGTTCCTCATGCTTCCTGAGAGGTACCATCTAGTAGGGATGACCAGTGGAGTTATATGTTAACTTTTGAGTGGAACCCTCTAGCAGGATTGGGCATGGGTCCTCGACGACGCTAGAGTGGAACCCTCCAATTGGGGTGGGCATGGGTCCTTGATGACGCTTGAGTGGAACCCTCCAATTGGGATGGTCATGGGTCCTTAACACTTTCTCAAGTGGAACCCTCCAACTGGGCTGGGTATAGGTTCTTAATGACACTAGAGTGGAACCATAAAATTGGGTTGGGCATGGGTTCTCAACCCTTTTTTGAGAGGAACCCTCCAACCAGGGCTGGGTATGGGTCCTTGATGACACTAGAGTGGAACCCTCATGCTAGGCTGGGAATGGGTCCTCAACTTTGAGACCAGCTCTTTAATATGGATCAGTGATGAGATGTCCTTTGACTTACCTAAGTACACACAAGAAATAGGGGTGTTTTCCCCACTAAGACGCGTTCTTATAATGCAATATAAAATCTTGTGGGTGAGTCAGTGCCGCCCAAAGTGGATAGTATCAAGGTGCGGTGATTTGATTCTCTTTGACTTGTGAATCTTGGTCAAATGATGAGGTGTTGGGCATTACAGATGGATTTACCTTGGAATTGTTGTCTACTTAATTTCTTAGGTTGGGATATGAGATAAAGATCCACTTACTCTCTCATTTGGGTTTATTTGACTGAGTATATATATATCCTATTAGAATACCCACTCCTTGGGTCTTACTTTCTCTCCTTCCAGGAGAGGCGAAGACACGTGGGGTATGCCACAAGCTTTCCGTGTCTAGCTTCTCTGGTTTGAGAAAGTCTACTCTCCAACTATAGGTATAGAATACTCGATGAGGAGTTCACCTCCTCACCATTTCTAGCTCATTATTCTTAGATGAGTCTACTTTCACTCTCTTATTGGGTTGAGTTGTACTCTTTCCATTGACTTTTATCATATCTTAATTTCTCTACTTATTTTCTTCAGTGTATCTCTTACTGCTCCCCCTTCACCTTTTTGGGGCATTCTACTAGGTATGTATATAATCACCTATATATGGGATTTTCCCAACACATGTCATCTATATTGCAGATGGTGGATAGGTCAATCTTGATATTAGAGGATCTTAGGGATATGGGCTGCATGGACCACATACAGTGGTCAGAGTTGGGGTAGTTGAGGCTCGAGCCCTGTCATGGGTCAAGTCGTGACATATATTCTCACACCTTGTGTAGGAATATTGATGCACATGTAGAAATTATGTGAAATTTAGTGGATTAGGTTGGAGTAGCTTTATGGGTATATGGAGATAAGGTGTGTGAGGCTCAAGGATAAAAGTAGGGATAGGGTGTGTGTGATGTATCTTTTTGGTTTGTTTTGTATTCAAGATCAACCTAGTGGGTGGTCAATTGTATGTTATGTATGACAGCATCATGTATGTGATTGGATGTTCTTATTTATTCTGTGTACTCAAATTTCGATGTTATTTGGATATTTAATACTATTGATTTATGTGATATATATGGAATAGTATATATTATGCATGTTTTAGACCCTCACCACTATTTGATAACTTTTGGCATACGGGAAGGTGTGATTGAGGCCATGTGAGATCCTCAGCCTGAGAACTATTGAGTGGATTGATGTGGGGTATTACAACTAGTATCATCTTTATGTAATGTCTATTAAATCTTTATACATACATCAAATAGAATCCTCTCACTAAACGCCTTCAGTGTTATAATATCTACAAAGAAATATTGTTTGAATAATTATGATATTAGGGTTTAAAATCCATATTTTCAACAACTAAAAATTATATTAAAATATCATTTCTTCAAAAAAATATAATTTTACAATATTGATTCCTTATTTTTCTTAAAATACATAAAAGTATTCTAAGATTTATATTATCATAATCTTGGAACTTTCCCATAACTTGAAAATTTTCTTTGTGATAATTTTCTGAAAAAACTAAATATAAATCTTTACATTATGATATTAATTTACCAGTATATCTTAAACACATTTAAGATATTAAGTTAATTTCACTTTGAAATAGACTGGTATAATAATTTATTTTTCATATTTTTATATTATTTAAATTCAAAAAAAACTCTTACTAGACTCTTAAGAATTATATTTTCCCAAATTTAATTTTAAGATGCACAAGTTTTTTGTGTAAATAAAATAAGACTTATTTCCTTTAGTGATAATATTTAACAAATAAAGTATTAATAAAAAATATCTCATTTGTAATTTTATGTGTTTAACAAAACATCCTTGAAAATAAAATCCTTATTTTATAAAATATACCAATAATGGGTAGTGGGAACTCTTTCCATCAAATTTTAACATTGAAATTGGATAAATAACTTTTATCTTAAATAAAAACTCTGTTTCCCTTTATTTTTAAACCTTATTATAGGATAAATCAATTTATAAACCTTGTGTAACAAAACTTTCACTTCATTTATTAATATCAACCATTGTTTACAAATATAATTCTCTTATCACATAAGAGAATAATGATGTGATAAATGCATGTCCTTTATAATTTTAAAATCCATCATTCTTAAAGTAATACTTTAAATTATTTTATCTATATTAGCGGCCCTTGGACAATTTATTAATTCAAGTGACCTAAATTATTTCCTTAATTTTAAACCCATGTGTGTGTTCAAAAAAATTATTTAATTTAAAATCAATATCATATAGCCTTAAAAGTTAACGAATTAAATTTTATAACATTAATAATTAACATGGGTACCCCATGAAGTTTCTAACACCCCTTCAAGTATTCTAGTAAATGATTCCTTCAATGTATAGGCCTATCACAATAGAAACATTACCCTTCTTTATTGACACATCATATAGGTTGAAATGACTCAAGATGGCTGTCAGATCCTCTCATAGTTTTCTTCTTCTTCTAGCTTAATATTTTACCCATTATAGTATCATTATAACACCAGATACTAAACCTTTCGTATCTTACTCAATTAACATCAATATATTTAGGATATTAGGTAAATTGTTATTGATATCATTCATATTATAGTTGATAATGAATTTTTAGAGCCCTTTTGTAAATGATTATAGAATGAATTCCATATCCAAATAAAACCTAATGTAAAAACCTAACCTCTCCAAGACATTATTATAACCAATAATATCAATTATATGATTTTACATATAGAAAATTACTTTGAAACCTCGTATCTCACATGCCTTTCATTTTTTGATTAGTTATTTATCATATTAGATGTATTCATGTTTTCATGTTTATCTTGAAATTTAACTTCCATGGATACAAAAATTGTAGTGGATATATCAAATGAATCTGTTTTATACTTAAATTAGGTATCTAAATCCACTTATTGAATAACTTTTCCAATTGATTGGTTAAAAAGGGGTTTCTCTAACATATAAAACTTTTATTATTTCTTAAGAACTATTCTTATTTTTTATACCAGTCTAAGAATTTTATTCCATTAAGATCCAACCTTTCCAAGGTTGATCTCAAAGAAAATATTTATGATAATGTAATTTGAATCTACAGAAAAATATTTTATCATATTAGTATCATGTTTTATAATCATTTTAATAATCATGTTTATTAAATGTGTTCCCACTAAAATTATGACCTATTTTAATATACATCATATCCATTAGTTGGTCAAGGTCCATATTTTATCATAACTTAATCCATATAAGATTAAAACATAGTTTTTGACTATATCTATAATAAATCCATATCAATCATATCACATATGACTCTTAGATAGTTAAATAGCAAAATCTTTTCCCTAATCCAATAGATGGATTATCTCAACTTCATTCCTCTAGTATCCAAACTGCTCGGGTTTCCCATCTATGTGTAACCTAAAGATAATATCAGATATAGTCACCTAACAAATAGGTTCATATATATTTTGTTTGTATTGAGAAAGATAATTCATGGACACTTAATTATTATAGTAACTCATACTGAATGATTAAGATCTTGAAAAGTGTTTGATTTGGAAGGAACACAACACTTAATACTTTTAAAGGGTTTTTAATATCTCACCATCTTATCTCATGTATCACATTTATATATACATGTGTTTAATGATTTTGTTTTATATCAGATACCTGCAAAAAAATAGTAAGCTTCAAACATAATAATGTATAATATTTTATATAACTAATTGTTTTATTCAATTATCTAATAGTAAAACCTAATTATGTTTACACGTGTTCAATTTCATTTCATTGATAATTTATATGAAAATATTTCTTATAAATTTTTATAATAATATAAAATCAAAATATATACAAGAGAAAGTATGGTGTGATAGGTAGTTAACCCCCACTTTTCTATATAGAACCTGAGCCCCTTGGTTAGTGAAAAATTCATCCCAAAGTCACACTATCCATAGATCAATACTCAAGAGATACATTAATTATAATACAATATTAACTCCCAATATGTATATATCATAGTCAACATTTACTGACTAATTCATAAACCAAAAGATAATCATAGTTTTGGTTTAATAAAACTAAATATTATAATTTACTTGGCATGTAACTCCTTATATGCATGATATTAAATTTATAATTAGTTTAAATAATTTAAATTAAATAATTCATCCATCCATAATATAAACACTTTGTATTCATCAATAATAAACAAGTATTGAATAAATGAATAAATTAACATTATAAATATTTAAACATGAAATATGAATTTATAAAAAATTTATAAATAAAAAATTTATAAACACTTCATAATTTAAAAATAATTTTATAGATATAAATATAATCATTTTTTATTTATATCTCAAATATGATCACTTCACGGATCATCATTTATATGGAATTTATATAAAGTTATTCTTATTAAAATACATTATTATCTATAAAATATAGACACTTTATATTTTTTAATATATGAACACTTCATATTAATAATGTAAAAATTGTATATTATTTATAATATTATATATTTTATATTTATTAAAACTTTGACCAAATACATTAAAACATTTTTTTAAAAAAAATAAATTTATAAAATAAGGTATTTAATATAAAAAATTCATATTTTCATTTATGAGTATTTCATTAAACACTATAAATATTTTTATATTTGGTTTTTTTAAAAAATTGGTAAATATTTTAGAGATTAATAAAATATTTAAATCCACTTTAAACCTAGATCACATCCTCCAAAATAATTTTGGTATGGTTTGAATTCCCTTTTATATTCGACACCGCACATCCTTACTCACACTAATGAAGGTTTTTGAGAATATAAGAAAAAATATTAATAAATCATAAAACTACATCGTGATTTTCTATATAGAAATATCATTCTCATACGAACTATGACCATTTTTTCTAAAACCTTAATGTGAAAAGTAATATTTTTTGATGTTCAATTTTCAGGAAACATTTTCCATGACCTGTTTTTCCAAAACCACAGTGTGATTTTACAATTATCATAAACCACATCCACTATATTTATATTCACTTCATGGTTATGAAAATTATGATAAACCATGACCATTTTATATAAAATATATCATGGTTTTAGAAAAATTAAATTTTCTATATTTTTCATCTATTCAAATAAATTTGTTTTGTCATATTCTTTATCTATTTTAACTTTAATCCAAATGATATAGAAGTGTCCTTGTTAACACTATTGAGTTTTAGTAGGTAAAACACTTATCTAAGTAGAATGAAAATTAACCAGTAAAACCTTTTCCTATAAGATTTTTTTTTAATTTAATGCACTAAAATGAAGGAAATATATAATTGTTTGAAAATGATTATTATGATATATTATACATGATCTTGATGAAGATCCATTAAAATTAATTAACATAATTCTTCCTTATATGATGGTTTATTTTTTATATGAAACACTTGACACTTAGGTAGGATTTTTTCTTTATCCATAGACTATTAAAACCTTGGAATTAATGGAAAAGAAAGAATAAGAGATATGTCTTAGAGTTTCACACAATGATTGAATCATTCACATATACAATAAGTAATTATAATTCACAAGGCATTAAAAACATTATATAGTCTTCTAGGGACACTCCTTGGACTCCCACCATTTCATAAGCATTGGATATAACTCAAAATATTTCACAACATTTTAAAACATTACAACTTATTATAACATGTTTCTTAACCTCCCATTAAAAATTTAAATTTTATACAATTAATATGAATGTTTGGAACTTATTAAAAACCATCACATGTTGTAACCATCAATCATTATATATTATGTGGAAGAAAAAATATTCAACATGAATTATTATATAATTAATGCACTAAAATGTACAAAACCATGATATACTAAGATTTATTTAGATGTTGTTTAATTCAGTATAAACCATGATGTAATTACCAACATTACATCCCAAATTTGTTTTAGTGCATTTTTCTATCAATGACATGGGTTTCATATGATATTTCATGGTAATATATTATTGGTTATGATTATATTTTCATAGTGATTCCATGTGTTTTTTTTGATGTTATGTTTTTTATATATTTGTTAATTTTTTGTATTTATGTTATATAATTGAGGACATAGTCTCCCCAATGATCATATTAGGTACTTTTTGTGATTTTACACTCACTAGTTTATAGATATGTTTTCTTGAGGTGTGTGATGACCTCATCTTGGGTCCTGGGGTGGGCATGGGTCGAGGGTACATTACAATTTTCAATATCTTGAACCATCTATATTAAAAAAAATTACTTTTTTAAACAATTTACATATTAATATTTTCAACTTTTGGCTCTGAAGAGGATCATATCACACATATGAATCAAGTAGATATTGGTAGATATGTTTTAATGGATAAATTTCAAGACACAAGGCCAATAAATTCACAACACAAATTATAAGGAATTTGATACCTAATGACTATAGGAAGGACCAAGTGAATGATAAATAATTTCCCTATCTTAATCATAAAATTTCAAGAGGATTCTCAATAACTTTTCTTATAATAATAAATAGGGCCTATAATTACATTAACTATATCTCAAACATGCTTTTAGAATCCCAACCCAATTGGTGTTGTTGATTCACTTCAATTTACACTAAAGTATCTTTAATGTTATGGTTTATCCACAAAATTAAATGATAGATGGTCTATTTGTCTCTAAATCCATTAGTAGGTGCATGAATTATAAATGAGGGAAACTATTTGAGTCCTAAATTAATGTTCATGATCCAAAATAATCAAAAGTCTTATTTAGAATTTTTGACTTATGGAAAATAGATGCTAGAAAATTATATCACTATTTAGATATAAATAGTCAATACTCTTGTATAAAATTCATGAATTAATGAATGTATTATTTCCAATTCTTGACTTATCAAAGGATTTTCCCTCCTTTGTAGATTTTTTACCAAGATTTCTAGTTATATTTATGTTATACCTTGACAATCTCTCCAATATTCCATCTTCTCACCATTTATAAACCATTCCTCTATTTTATTGAAGATATATGGGATTTAAAAACATGTTTGTTAAATGTATTTACATTTATCCAATAAAATTTAGAGGCTTAAAATGATAATGAATCCAATTTTAAGCATAAATACTCTAATATTTTTAAAAAGGTGGGATTACCGCCATATGATGGAGAAACCATTTTAAATATAGTCTTTTTCACTTTTATATGTTCAATTTGAAAAATAAACTTCTTATTTAGAAGAGGGATATAAAAATTTACTTTGGGAAAATTTTTGGTTTTTTTTTGATAAAGTTCATTTTTTTAATGAATAATGAAAAATACTGCATTTTAAGTCAAAATTATCTTTTCATATGATTTATTTATATGGTTAGATTATATTTTTAATTGGTTTTAATGTTTAACTAGATTATTTTTTTTACCATTTAATCGAATTTTGTTCATTGTAATTAATTTGACTTTTTAATTAGACACAAACACATGTCAATATTTTGATAGTTATTACCTCTTAAAAATACGCTTTTTGGTTTTGAAATGGAAATTAATTTCTGAAACTTATGTGTTTTGAATTTGGAAAAATGGATTCCATATTTGGAATAATAAGGGAAAAATTGTGTAAATATGTATCTTTTATTTTTAGACATTATGAATAGTAACTTTAGTAAATATTTTATTTACCGTGCTTAAAGGGTAAATCTGTTAAATAAGGGTAAAAAATAATATTATAATAATATTAAATTACCCTAACACATGCTCTAATCCTATTTAATGATATATGTCCAACTCTGGGAATCCTTGGGTCGATTTTAGGACCCCATGGAGCCACTTTTATGTCAAAATGACATTTAATTACTTTAAATTTAATGTTATGGAAAATATAACCTAAACATGTATCTTTTGATAAAACAATTTTTATATGGGGTTATATAAGTTATATTTTTTACTATAAATAGTAATTATAAGTTAAAAACTATTTACTAAATCATGGTATTTTAATTATAATTTTTATATATTAAATAAATAAATTTAATTATGACACAATGATGATTCAGTGATAGATTCATTAATAAAAGTTTCAAATAAATGATATTATAAATGTTAAAATAAATGTAATTTCATTATTTTTATTTCATCCACGAATTTTATGGATGATAGTTACCTGTTATATTTGTATTAATGAAGTTTTTTTAAATCAATCAAGTTGTTTTGGATTTTTAAAAAACATGATATGAATAGTGTCAAAATTGACATAATTCATATTTTAAAATATAAAATATTTTATTAAATATTATAAAATTCCAAAAAATATAATATTTGGAAAAATATTTATCATAATTCTAAAATTTTATTTTTGACTCTTTAACTTGATATTTTTCATGTTTTGGTAACTATTTTGATTCTCAAAGTGTTAAATACTTGATTAAATGGTAAGAGTAGAAAAGGGTTAAATAAAAAATATAAGGATTAAAAATATCCAAAACCTATATAATTATTATTGGATGAAATTATTTCAACTTATATTCATCTTATATTAGAACTATCTTAATTTGGACTCATTTATACTCAAAATATAATTTAGAATAAAATAATAATTCAAGATATTCCTTAAGTTCCCCTCCTCCCACTTATAAAAGGACACCATCTCTAACCCTTACCCATACCTCTCAAGCCCATTTGTATCATACAAAATCTACCAAAATAATATCCCAGCATCCCTCGTTTCCTCTTATAATCCTTTCTCTAGGCATAAGTCAATTCAAGAGATCCCTTTAGCTCAAATCAAAAGAAGTTACCCGATTTGAGGTAATGTCTTATCTCAAGTTCCTTTCCATTATTTTTCATTCTCCACTCACTATGATATTCTTATTCTTTTTTTGAATAAAAAAAAGTATCCTAAATATACTAGGTTTTTTTATTTTAATTATTCTAATTACACTTACTCACACCTTCATTTAATGGGTATAGAACATGTTGTTTCTGTGGATGGAGAACTACTGCCTCACGAAACGATGATTGTTAAATATTCTCCTACCACTTCTTATAGTAGACATTATAATTTAACTTTAATTATATATGATATTTATGATATTTATTTTATCTATATTCTTCTATAATTCTCATTTTTAACATACCTTTATGCTTTTCATGTTGTATAAATATGATAATTTCATTTGAGGAAGTGTAGACTACTCCCCCCTCAAAGTGATATGACTAGTTAATGCTATATATGGGATATATAAAGGATGGAATTAATGAACTTATGTAACATATATAACATATATATTATACTGTAATTATAATATACATATGTATCATATATGTATCATTCTTTTAAATATGAAAAAGAAATGAAAGTAGCATTCATGCATACGTATGGCTTACTATCTCCATGAACGGTGCATTTAATTTCTTATATCCAAATTATAAGGACTATTATAAATAAATATATAGTATATATATATGATATATGATATCTAAATTGTGAATATAATTCTGTAGAAAATTTAATTTTGACCACATGGAAAATTTATAATTATAACAAGTTCATTATTTTACTCAAGTTCCAAACATCAACAAAATATCTGATGTGAACTCAAATAATTAACTAATTTTTATAGCAAGGTAATAAATTATATAAAAGGAATAATAAAATTGGAAAAGGTTTTAAAGAAATTATAAATTAACTTAAGTTTATTATTTAGGAAATTAAATAATGAATAAGTAGAGTCGGACATGAGGTAAGGGAACTTTTTAACCCAATTTCCTTTCTTTGGGTTAAACTTATACTTCTTGACTATGTTGTGTTATGATTATGTGAGAAATAACTTTTGATATCCTATCTTGTATTTTTACTTCCATTATTTTCACTTATAGTAAATACACATAATTGATCTATTTTATTTATAGAATGATCTTTGTAAGGGACTTTGTCTTAATCCTTTTTCTTTGAGGCATATTTTGATTTATACACGACTTGATTTTATATGATGTATAAACCACTTTGACTTTTAATTTCATTTAAATGGAATATTTTTCTACAAATCATTTTACTAAACTAAAAAAGGAATGTGTTTAACGTTTGTGATGACAATAACTTCTATGTCGCTGTAATCGTTATTTGGCTTCCTCTATAAGCATTAATATTTTTAAAAGGAAAAGAAATCCATTATTACCTTTTTGGTTTTTTTTGTATTTAAAATGTTTTTTGGAATGGATTGAATATTACAATATCTTGAAATTATTTATTGTGAATGCAAATG
Organism: Viscum album; assembly: GCA_963277665.1. Classification (NCBI taxonomy): domain Eukaryota; kingdom Viridiplantae; phylum Streptophyta; class Magnoliopsida; order Santalales; family Viscaceae; genus Viscum; species Viscum album. The sequence goes on from OY728158.1 coordinate 1,118,427,981, forward strand.
AAATTTTATGATTGAAATGTTGATATTTTTAATATTTTATGTGTGATGATTATATAATGGTAATTGGACATTTGACAGGGGATTATGTGATAAACCAAGAATGGGTGGTTACTTTATAACCTCCAATGCATTGGGTATGGAAGTAGGCCATATGGCTATTCCATTTGTAAGAATGATTTGTGGAAGTCGACGGTTTGTTTATTCCATTTAAGTATGATTGTGTCCCAAGTTTACATTTTATATGCTATATGTTGCTTTCTATGGGTTTTATGGAAATATTTTGGTTAGAAAAGAAGGGTAAGCAATGAGATTATATTCATTGAAGTGTTTTTTATACTTATTTAAGGTGAAAAGTATTACTTTATGATAAATTATTCATAGTTTACATGTAGTTTTGAATACTAATAGTTTTCCTTATTTGTGTATCCCTTACCGAGCTTTTTATGCTCATCCCCAGTTTTTGAAATGTTTTTCACAAGAATTAAGGTGAAATAGGGTTAAGGATGGGCTCAAATAAAAGTCATGTTGTTTAAAACATGGAACTAAACATGTTTTTTTTCTTCTAAGAGTTTTTATTTTATGAAAAAAATGATATTGAGTAGAAGTGTCTACATGTAATATTCAAGTTGTTATGTATAAGTTATGACCTAATTATCTAAAGCTCTAAACCTAAAAATATCCTCAATGTGAATGATTAACTTAATTAAATACTATGTAATGTTTAAGGATGGGGCCTTACAGTTCGTATCAAAGGTCATTTTAGATAACTTTAGAGGTTAGGGTGTTATTTAAGTATAAGTGACATAACCATAACAATTATCATATTAGAAAGAGCCGTGGTAATTTTAGATAAATTGAATCTGTTTTAGATAACATGAATAAGTATATCTTAGTTTTTACCCTCCTTATAGATATTATATGATGAATTTTATTGATATACTCACACTGACCTTTTTTGTTTTATTAAATAGCTAGATCTAGTAGGAACCAAAGTAATAATGGATGTGAAGGAAACAATGTTGTTTTCTGAACGATCAACTGGAGGAAATGGGAGCTACAATGAGAACTCTTGTGTTTATTCTCAACCAACTATCTTGAGTCATGATTGACCACCTGAACCTTGGTGATTTTTATAAGGAATTGTATAAGCGAGAAACAAATCCTTACGTAGGTTCAGGTAATAATCAAAAAGGTAAGTATATTAAAAAACCTATGTGTCAAGGATGTGGAAAGAAACACCTAGTAAAATTCTTCAAAGGGACAGGAAGATGTTTCATATGTGGTAATGATGTTCATAAAGCAATAACATGCCCTATAAAAAGGAAGCATCCAGTTGAATCTAGGAAAGGGAAAGAAGTTCTTTACAAATGATCAATTGAATATTTTAAATGTGGTGTGCATTGTCATTATACAAATACATGTCCTATGAAGAAGGTTCGGGAGGGGGTTATCAGGATCGGACAAATGTATTTTTACCAAATCCTAATTCCATTCTAATAAAATATGAGGAAACTAAAAATGACCTATGAAAGGTATGGATTATTTCTTATCTCATGTTTTGACATTACTGAAATATTAGGACATTATGCATGATTTTTTTGTAGGAAATAAGTATAAAATAATAATATGGAAAAACATGGATAAAGGATCATGAAGAATGTTCGATGATTAAGATGTATACATTTTAGTAATTAAAGTGTTATGTTGGATCGATAGATGATGATATGTTTAAATGTATTAATGATAGGATTACTTTGGAAGAATTTTTTTAGTGTGTGTAACCCAAAAGGTTGATATGTGAAAATGTTATTCAAGGAAGAATTATCTTTTCTTTTGTGTATATAGTTATAAAGAACCATTTGGGTTTATATGATCCTTGAATTTGAGGCTGGTTATTAATTTTTGGGATGAAAATGTAAGGTATGAGATAACATTTTCGGTTAAAATATATTATGGTTATTTTTTAGGAATTTATCTCATTTTTGGGAATATTATAAAATTATAAAATTTTTGAAAATTGAAAACACATAGACCATGTGACAACCCATCGTGTTGGACAAAGCTGCGGGAATCTAACCCACAACCAAAGTGAGACTAGGATTTATCATCTACCACTGGACTATGTAAAGTCCCTGGTTAGTATGACTAATTATTTTTATTTAAATGATTTTATAGATCAAGAATAAGTTGATTTTGGAACTTATTTTTTATCAAATAGATATCCTTAGTATAGAATAATTATTTGGTGATTAAGTGATAAAGGTTATTTTGGAAGACGTTTTCTATTTTGGGAACACTATATGCCTAAGGAAAATAGAATATTTTGGGATTTCTTTTGTGGATTAATGGTTGACATTTTATTTTGGAATAAACTATGTTTTATTTTTGACTTATAGCAATTTGGGTTATTTATAGAAATTATTAACCTATCATAGAGAATATGTGATTAGGTTAATTACATTTTAGTATAATAATTTAAGAGTAGTCGATGTTATTTGGAGATAAATGTTAAGTTTTTTGTTGAAGACTATGTGGTCAAATCCTTCTGAATTTTGGGTTTCAAACATATTTTTTATTATTTTGAATAATTTTAAGGACAATTGTGTATTGAATGTTCTTTTTTTATCTTTGGGTATTTTTTGTGCAATTTTGGAGATTAAGAGTGGTATTTATTTTTATAAAAGATTATCCTTTTTGGGGATTATCTTATCTTTTACTATCCATTTTTGTTTTTGTTAATTTCTAAAGATAGGGAAATATATGGTTCATCTTTTTTAGACCATGTTAATCTCTAGAATTCTATTCTAGCACTTCAGGTGTGACTAAGTCATCTTGAATACTCATAGTTTGGAGAAAATATGAGTTTTGGTAGAAAATTATTAAAGGATGAAACTCTACTTGAAAAGTAATTATATTACCTTATGTTCTTAGACAATCTAAAAAATAAATTCTCCAAAGGGAACTTAAAACAATAAATATTGTCTATTTACTTATCCTACTTAGGAATCAAATACTGTTTAACCCATCACAAGTTTGTAATTTTATGGTGGCTAACTTTCTCTTAATCATGATTTATATCACTCAATCAGAACTTGACACTTAGTTTCTCCTCTATATCCAAGTTTTCATACATGGAATCCTAGTATGTATTATCTTGGGTGACCATTGTACTTCTCTTTATTTATTTTAAAGTGATAGTTTTGTTGACACTTTTTTCAATGTAGGAATTCCAATGAAGTTTCTGAGCCTAATTTTAAAATTGTGAGGATGCAATTTCCAAAATGGCGGAAGGATATAACATCCCAAGTAAATAAAGAATATAAAATTTTTATATTTATTAATATTTGTGAATTAAATATTAATTTTACATTAAAGGGGATTCTATGTTTGATGGCATTCCCGACATATAACAATGAGTTCCTCCTAAATCTTATGTTGCACACAAGGATGATTAATACTGAGAAAAATAATAATAGTATAATATTATTATCTTAAATGGTAGTTAATGCCTAGTTTTTGTATTGAAAGAAATGAAAAAAACTAACCATATTATGATTAAACGTGTTTGTTAAATGTTTTTACATTTATCCAATAAAATGAAGAGGATTAAAATGATACTGAATCCAATTTTATGCATAAATACTCTAATATTTTTAAAAATGTAGTTTTACCACCTTTTTATGGTAAACCCATTTTAAATCTAGTTTTTATCACTTTTATATATTTTATTTCACAAAATAAAGATATTCTTTATAATTGGGACATAAAATTTTACTTTGGGTAAATTTTTGGTATTTTTCTAATAAAGTTCGTTTTTTAATGAATAGTGAAAAATATTGCATTTTAAGTGAAAACTATCTTCTCATCTGATTATTTATATGGTTAGATTATATTTTTAATTAGTTTTAAAGTTTAATTAGATTATTTTTTTACCATTTAATCCAATTTTTTTCATTGGAAGTAATTTTACTTTTCAATTAGACATAAACACATGTCAATCTTTTGATAGTTATTATTTCTTAAAAACACGCTTTTTGGTTTTCACAATGGGAATTAATTTTAAATTAATTTCTTCAACTTATATGTTTTAAATTTGGAAAAATATATTCCATATTTGAATCAGGAGGTCCAAATTGTTTAAATAGGTAACTATTATTTTTAAACATTATGAATAGTAACTTTAGTAAATATTTTATTTACCATGGTTAAAGGGTAAATCTAGTAAATAAAGGTTAAAAAATAATATTATAATAATATTAAATTACCCTAACACATGTCCTAATACTATTTTATGCTATATATGAAACTATGGGAATCCTTGGATCTATTTTAGGACCCCATGGAGACACTTGTGTGTGAAAATTACATTTAATTACATTAAATTTAATGTTAAGGAAAATATAACCTAAATATGTGTCTTTTGGTAAAACAATATTTATATGGGGTTATATAATTTATCTTTTAAACTATAAATAGTAATTAGAAATATAAAAAGATTCCAAAAATCATGGTATTTTATTTATAATTTTTAGATATTAAATAAATAAATTTAATTATGACACAATGATGATGCAGTGATTGCTTCATTAATAAAGGATTCAAATTAATGATATTATAAATGTTAAAATAAATGTAATTTAGCTATTTTGATGTCATACACAAATTTTCTAGTTTATAGTTTCATGTTTTATTTGTATTAATGAATTTTTTTTAATCAATCATGTTTTTATGGATTTTTAAAAAACATGATATTCATAGTGTCAAAATTGACAAAATTCATATTTTGAAATATAAATATTTTATTAAATATTATAAAATTATAAAAAAAATATTAAATTAATTAAAAATAGTTATAAAATATCTAAAAAATTATTATTGACTCTTTAATATAATATTTGTTATGTTTTGGTAACTATTTACATTCTCAAAGTGTGAAATGCTTGATAAAATAGTAAAAGTAAAAAAATTTAAAAAAAAACAATAATGATTAAAAAATATTCAAAACCTGTCTAATTCTTATTGGATGATTTTATTTCGACTTATATTCATTTTATCTTTGAAATAGATTAATTTTGACTCATTTATACTCTAAATATAATTTATAATAAAATAATAATTCAAGATGTTCCTTAAGTGCCCCTCCTCCCTCTTATAAAAGGACACCATATATAACTCTTAATCATACCTCTCAAGCCCATTTGGATCGTCCAAAATCTGACCAAATAATCTCCCAACATCCCTCTATTCCTTCTAGAAGCCTTATCTTAGGAATAAGGCAATTCAAGATATCCCTTTGGCTCAAATCAAAAGAAGTTACCCGATTTGAGGTAACGTCTCTCTCAAGTTCCTTTCCATTATTTTTTCCTTATCTACTCCATATGATCTACTTATTCATTTTTTAAATAAAAAAAACATTATCCTAAATATAATAGGTTGTTTTTATATAAGGATTCTAACTAAACTTACACACACCTCAATCTAATGGGTATTGAACATACTGTTTCTGTGGATGGTGAATTATTACCTCACAAAACGATGATTGTTCAATCTTCTCCTACCACCTATTATGGTGTCCATTATGGTGGAACTATAATTAAATATGATATATATGATATTTATTTTATCTCTATGCTTCTTTAATTCTCATTTATAACATACATTTATACTTTTAATTTTGTATAAATACGATAACTTCATTTGAGGAAGTGTGGACAACAACCCCCTCAAAGTAATATGACTCATTCAAGCTATATATAGAACGTATAAAGGAGAGAATTAATGAACTTATGTAACATATATAACATATATATCACACTATAATTATAATATACTTATGTATCATTTAGTTTTCATTCCTTTAAATATGAAAAAGAAATGAATGTAGTGTTAATGCGTACGTACGGCTTACCGTCTCCATGAACGGTGCATTTCATTTCTTATATCCAAATGTTGAGGACTATTATAAATACATATACACTGGATATATATGATATATATGATATCTAAATCATGAATATCATTCTTCATAAAATGTAATTTTTACAACATGGACAATTTTTAATTTTAACAAGTTCATTTTTTACTCAAGTTCCAAACATCGACAAAATGTCCGATATGAACTCAAATAATTAACTAATTGTTATAGCAAGGTAATAAGTGATATAAAAGAAATAATAAACTTGTAAAATGTTCTAAAGTAAGTATAAATTAACTTAAGTTTATTATTCAGGAAATTAAAGAATGAACGAGTCAAGTAAGACATGAGGTAAGGGAACATCTTAACTCAATTTCTATTATTTGGGTTAAACTTCTACTTCTTGATTATGTCGTGATATGATTATGTGAGAAACAACTTTTGATATCCTATATTTTATTTTTAATTTTATTATGTGTACTTGTAGTGAATACAAATAATTGATCTATCTTATTTACAAAATGATCTTTGTAAGGTACTTTGTCTCAATCTCCTTTCTTTGAGGCATATATTGATTTATACACAACTTGCTTTTATACGGTGTATAAAACCCTTTAACTTTTAATTTCATTCAAAGGGAATATTTTTCTACGAAAAATTTTACTAAATGAAAAAAGGAATTTTTTTAACATTTGTAGTGACAATGACCTCTCTGCTGTCATAATCGTTATTTGGATTCCTCTATAAGCCTTAATGTTTTTAAAAGGAAAAAAAATCCCTTATTCCCTTTTGGATGTATTGGTATTGAAAATGGTTTTTGTAATGGATTTACTATTTCAATATCTTGAAATTATTTCTTTTAACTGAAAATAAAATTTTATTATTTAAATATTTATATTTTCAATCTTTTATGTGTGATGATTATATAATGGTACTTAGACATTTGACAGGTGGTTACGTGATAAACCAAATGATGGGTGGTTCCGTGATAAAACAAGGACGAATGGTTACATTATAAACTCCAATGCATTGGGTATGGAAGTTAGCTATATGTATATTACATTTTTAAGAATGATTTGTGGAAGTCGACTGTATGGTTATTCCATTTAAGTATGATTATGTCCCAAGTTTACCTTTTATATGCTATATGTTGCTTTCTATGGGTTTTATAGTACTACCTTGGTTTCAAAAGAAGGGTAAGCAATTAGCTTATATTCAGTGAAGTGTTTTCGATACCTTTTTAAGGTGAGAATTATTACTTTATGATAAAGTATTCATGGTTTACATATTGTTTTTAAAACTAATAGTTTTCTTTCATTTTGTATCCCTTACTGAGCTTTTTATGATCATCCCAAGTTTTTGGAATGTTTTTCACATGACTTAAGGTAGAATAGGGTCAAGGATGGGATCAAGTAAAATTAATGTTGTTTAAAACATGGAACTAAATATGTTTCTTTTCTTTTAATAGTTTTTATTTTATAAAAAAATAGATACTGAGTAAAAGTGTCTGCATGTAATATTCAAGTTGTTATGAATAAGTTATAACCTAATTATCTAAATCTCTAAGCCTAAAAATATCTTCAATGTGAATTATTAACATAATTCAAGATTATGTAATGTTTATGTCTGGGGCCTTACAGTTGGTATCAAATATCGATTTAGATAATTTTAGAGGTTAGGGTTTTATTTAAGTATAAGTGACATAACCATAATGTTTAGCATATTAGAAAGCGTCGTAGTTATTTTTGATAAATTTAATGATTTTAAGATAACATGAATAAGTATATATTAGTTTTTACCCTCCTTATAAGATATTATATGATTATTTTTACTACTATACACACACTGACCTTTTTGGTTTTAGTAAATGGACGGATCTAGCAGGCACCAAAGTAACAATGGATGTGAAGGAAACTGTGGTGGTTTTCTAAATGAGAAACTGAATGAAATGGGAGTAACAATGATAAATCTTGTGGTTGTTCTCAACCAACTATATGGAGTCATGATTGACCATGTGAACCTTTGTGATTTATATAAGGCTTCATATATTCAAGAAACAAATCCCTACATAAGTTCAGGTAATAATCATAAAAGTAAGTATATTAAAAACCTATGTGTCAAGGATGTGGAAAGAAACACCTAGGAAATGCTTCAAAGGGATGGGAAGATGTTTCAGAAGTGGTAATAACGGTCATAATGCAATAACCTGCCCTATAAAAGGGAAGCATCCAGTTGACTCCAAGAATGGTAATGATGTTATTTATGAAGGATTAATTGAATGTATTAAATGTGGTGTGCATGGTCATTATGCAAATATATTTCCTACGAAGATGGTTTGGGAGTGGGATCATTAGGATCGTACAAATGTATGTTTAACAATTCCTAATGCCATTTCAATTGAAGATGAGGAAACCAAAAATGAACTATAAAAGGTATGGATTATTTCATAGCTCATGTTTTGACATTACTAAAATCTTAGGAAATTATAGATGATTTTGTTTTTAGGAAAGAAGTATAAAATAATAAGATAGAAAAACATGGATAAAGGATCATTAAGAATGTCTGATTATTAAGATGTCCACATTTTAGGAATTGAATAGTTATGTTGGCTCTATGTATGATGATATGTTTAAATGAATTAGTGATAGGATTACTTTAGAATACTTTTCCTAGTATGAAAACCTTGAAGTTTTATATGTGAAAATGTTATTCAAGGAAGAATTATCTTTTTTTAGATATATTTATAAATAACCATTTGGGTTTATATGATCCTTGAATTTGAGGTAATTATAGGTTATTACTTTTATGGGTGAAAATGAGAGGTATGAGATAAAATTTGTGGTTAAAATATTTTATGGTTATTTCTGATGAATTTATCTCATTTTTTTTAATGTTATAAAATTATATTGTTTTTTAAAAAAAGGAAAAACACAGACCATGTGACAACCTATCGCGTCGGACAAAGTTGTGGGAATCGAACCCACAACCAAAGTGCGACTAGGATTTATCACCTACCATTGGACTATGTGAAATCCCTTGTTAGTATGACTAATTATTTTTAGTTAAATGATTTTATGGATAAAGAATAATTTTATTTTGGAACATATGTTTTATCAAATGGATATCCTTAGTATAGGAAAATGATCAGGTGATTAAGTGATAAAGGTTATTTTGGAAGATATTTTCTCTTTTGGGAATACTATATTCCTAAGGAAAATAGAATACCTTGAGATTTCATTTGTGGAGTAATGGTTGAAATTTTATTTTGGAAGAATATATGTTTTATTATGGACTTATAGTGATGTGGTTTATTTATGTAAATGATTAACCTATCATAGATAATATGTGATTAGGTTAATTACGTTTCAGTATGAGACTTTAAAATTAGCCGATGTTATTTGGAGATAAATGTTATGATTTTTGTGGAAGATTGTGTGATCAAATCCTTCTGAATTTTTGGTTTCAAACTTAGTTTTTATTATTTTGAATAATTTTAAAGAAAATTGTGTATTGAATGTTCTTTATTGAGAATTGGGTATTGTTTGTGAAATTTTGTAGATTAAGTATAGTATTTATTTTTATTAAATATTATCCTTTTGAAGATTATCTTATCTTGTACTAACCATTTTGGTTTTGGTTAATTTCTAAAGGTATGGAAATATATGGTTCATCTTTTGTGGATCATGTTATTCTCTAGAATTCGATTCTAGTTCTTCAGGTGTGACCATGTCATCTTGAATACTCATCATTTGGAGAAAAGATGATTTTTTGGTAGAAACTTATTAAAGGATAAAACTATACTTGAAAAGTAAGTGTATTTCTTTATGTTATTAGTCAATATCATAAATAAATTCTTCAAATGGAACTTAAAACAAAAAAACAATTCCATTTACTTTTCTTTCTAGGGAATCAAATACCATTTAATCCATCACAAGTTTGTAATTTTCTGGTGGTTAACTTTATTCTAATCATGTTTTCTATCACTCACCATCAGAACTTGAAACATAGCTTCTCCTCCATATCCATGTTTTCATACATGGAATCCTAGTGTGGGTTATATCATGTGACCTTTGTACTTCTCTTTCTTTATTTTAAAGTGATAGTTTTATTGACACTTTTTCCGATGTGGAAATTACAGTAAATTTTTTAATCCTAATTTTAAAATTGTGAGGACGCAATTTGCTAAAGCGGGAAGGATATAACATCCTAGGTAAATAAAGAATATGAAATTTTCATATTTATTAATATTTTTGAATTAAATATTAATTTTTATTTAAAGGGGATGTTATGTTTGATGTCATACCCAACACGTAACAATGGGTTTCTCCAAAATATTATGTTGCACACAAGGCTGAGTCATACTATAAAAAATAATAATAATAATATATTATTATTTTAAACGGTAGTTAACAGCTAGTCATTGTATTATCAGGAATGAAAAAAACTAACCATATTATGATTAAACATATTTGTTAAATATTATTACATTTAACCAATAAAATTTATAGGCTTAAAATTAGAATGAATCTAATTTTAAGCAAAAATACTCTAATATTTTTAAAAATATAGTTTTACCGCCTTTTGACGGAAAACCCATTTTAAATCTAGTTTTTGTCACTTTTATATGTTACATTTGAAAAAATAAATGTATTCTTTAGAAGTAGTACATCAAAATTTACTTTGGTTATTATTTTTTTATTTTTTTGATAAAGGCCATTTTTTTAATAAATAGGGAAAAATCATGCATTTTAAGTCAAAATTTTCTTTTCATCGGATTTATTTATGTGGTTTGATTATCTTTTTAATTAGTTTTAAAGTGTAATTAGATTATTTTTTTACCATTTAATAAAAATTTTGTCATTGTAAGTAATTTTAATTTTTAATTAGACATAAACATATGTCAATCTTTTGATAGTTATTATTTCATTAAAACACTCCTCTTGGTTTTCACAATGGGAATTAATTTTAAATTAATTTCTGAAACTTCTATGTTTTGAATTTGGAAAAATAGATTCCATATTTATAATAATGAGGTCCAAGTTTTGTAAATAGATAATTTTTATTTTTAAACATTATGAATAGTAACTTCAGTAAATATTTTATTTACCATGGTTAAAGGGTAAATCTGGTAAATAAGGGTAAAAACTAATAATATAATAGTATTAAATTACTCTAACACATATCCTAATCCCATTTAATGAGAAATATTTGACTATAGACATCCTTGGATCAATTTTAGGACCCCATGGAGCCACTTTTGTGTGAAAATGATATTTAATTACTTTAAATTTCATGTTAAGGAAAATATAACCTAAACATGTATCTTTTGGTAAGACAATTTTTATATGGGATTATATAAGTTATATTTTTGACTATAAATAGTCATTAGAAAGATAAATAGATTTCATAAATCATGGTATTTTATTTATAATTTTTAGAGATTAAATAAATAAATATAATTATGACACAATGATGATGTAGTGATTGCTTTATTAATAAATGACTCAAATAAATGATATTATAAATGTTAAAATAAATGTAATTTGGTTATTTTGATATAATACATGAATTTTATAGATTCTATTTTTTTTATATTTATATTAATGATGTTTTTTCGAATCAATCATGTTTTTATGGATTTTTAAAAATCATGATATAAATAGTGTCAAAATTGACATAATTCATATTTTAAAATATAAAATATTTTATTAGATGTTATAAAATTCCAAAAAATAAAATATTTGGAAAAATAGTTATCATAAGTCTAAAAGTTTATTATTGACTCTTTAATTGGATATTTGTCATGTTTTGAAAACTATTTTGATTCTCAAAGTGTTAAATGCTTAATAAAATGGTAAGAGTAAAAAAGGGTTAAATAAAAACGATAAGGATTAAAAAATATCCAAAAATTGTCTAATTATTATTGGATAATTTTATTTCGAATTATATTCATCTTATCTGAATGATATTTTAATTTTTACTCATTTATAATTCAAGGTATTCCTTAAGTGCCCCTCCTCCCTCTTATAAAAGGACGGCATCTCTAACACTTACTCATACCTCTCAAGACCATTTGGATTGTCCAACCTCTACCCAAATAATCTCTAAAAATCCTTTTATTCCTCTTAGAAGACATCCTCTAGGCATAAATCAATTCAATATAGCCCTTTGGATCAAATCAAAAGAAAATACATGATTTGAGGTAACGTCTTCTCTCAAGTTCCTTTCCATTATTTTTTCCTTCTCCGCTCCATATGATATTCTTATTCTTTGTTTATATAACAACACCGATATACTAAATATACTAGGTTTTTTTATCAGAATTATTCTAACTACACTTACACACACCTCTGTCTAATGGGTATAGAACATAATGTTTCCATGGATGGCGAACTACTGCCTCACGAAACGATGATTGTTCAATATTCTCCTACCACCTCTTATGGTGGCCATTATGATGGAACTGTAATTATATATGATATTTATTTTATCTCTATTATTCTGTAATTATCATTTATAACATACCTTTATTCTTTTCATGTTGTATAAATATGATAATTTCATTTGAGGAAGTGCGGGGTACCGCCCCTTAGAAGTGATATGACTCGTTTATGATATACATGGAACTTATAAAGGATGGAATTAATGAACTTATGTAACATATATAACATATATATTATATTGTAATTACAATATACCTAAGTATCATTTAGTTTTAATTCCTTTAAATATGAAAAAGAAATGAAAGTATCATTCATGTGTACGTACGCCTTACCATCTCCATGAACGGGGCATTCCATTTCTTATATCTGAATGCTAAGGAATATTATAAATACATATATACTGAATATATATGATATATATGATATATATGATATCTAAATCATGAATATAATTCTGTAGAAAATAAAATTTTGACCACCTGGACAATTTATAATTATAACAAGTTCATTTTTGACTCAAGTTCAGAACATCGACAAAATGATCGATATGGACTCAAATAATTAACTAATTGTTATAAAAAGGTAATAAGTGATATAAAAGGAATAATAAACTTGGAAAATGTTATGAATAAAGTAGAAATTAATTTAAGTTTATTATTCATGGAATTAAAGAATGAACGAGTGAAGTTGGACATGAGTTAAGGGAACTTCTTAATCCAATTTCCATTCTTTAGGTTAAACTTCTACTTCTTGATTATGTTCTGCTATGATTATGTGAGAAATAACTTTTGATATTCTATCTTGTATTTATAATTGCATTATGTGTACTAATAGTAAATACACATAATTGATCTATTTTATTTAAAAAATGATCTTTGTAAGGGAATTTGTATCAATCTCCTTTCTTTGAGGCATATTTTGATTTATACACAACTTGATTTTATATGGTGTATAAACCCCTTTGACTTTAAATTTCATTCAAAGGGAATATTTTTCTACGAAATGTTTTACTAAACAGTAAAAGGAATTTTTTTAACTGTTGTAGTGACAATAACCTCTCTTTCGTCATAATAATTATTTGGATTCCTCTATAAGAATTAATGTTTTTAAAAGGAAAAGAAATCCCTTAATCCCTTTTGGGTGTTTTGGTATTGAAAATGGTTTTTTGAATGGATTGACTACTTCAATATCTTGAAATTATTTCTTGTGATTGAAAATGAAATTTTATGATTGAAATTTTGATATTTTTAATATTTTATGTGTGATGATTATATAATGGTACTTGGATATTTGATAGGTGGTTACGTGATAAACCAAATTACAGGTGGTTCTGTAATAAACCAAGGATGGGTGGTTACATTATAACCTCCAATTCATTGGGTATGAAATTTGGTTGTATGGCTATTCCATTTGTAAGAATTATTTGTGGAAGTTGACTATATGGTTATTCCGTTTAAGTATGATTATGTCTAAATTTTACCTTTTATATGTTATATGTTGCTTTTTATGGGTTTTATGGTAATATTTTAGTTAGAAAAGAAGGTTAAGAAATGATATTATATTCAGTGCAGTGTTTTTGCTACTTCTTTAAAGTGATATGTATTAATTTATGATAAAGTATTCATGATTTACATGTATTTTTGAAAACTAACTGTTTTCCTTTTTTGTGTATCCCTTACTGATCTTTCTATGCTCATCCCAAGTTTTTGAAATGTTTTCAGAGGACTTATAGAGGAATAGGGTCAAGGATGGGATCAATGAAAAGTTACTTTGTTTAAAACATGGAAATAAATATGTTTATTTTCTTTTAATAGTTTTTATTTTATGAAAAAAATGGATACTGAGTAGAAGTGTCTACATATAATATTCAATTTGTTATGTATAATTTATGACCTAATTCTATAAAGCTCTAAACCTAAAAATATCCTCAATGTGAATTATTAACTTAATTTAAGATTATGTAATGTTTAAGTCTGGGGCCTTACAATTGGTATCAAAGGTCGTTTTAGTTAACTTTAGAGGTTAGGGTATTATTTAAGCATAAGTGACATAACTATAATGGTTATCATATTAGAAAGATTTGTAGTTATTTTAGATAAATTGAAAGAATTTAAGATAACATGAATAAGTATATCTTATTGTTTACCCTCCTCATAAGATATTATATGATTATTTTTACTGAAATACTCACACTGACCTTTTTAGTTTTAGTAAATGGTTAGATCTAGTAGGCACCAATGTAACAATGGGTGTGAAGGAAACTGTGGTGGTTTTTTGATTGAGCAACAAAATGGAATGGGAGATATAATGAGAAATATTATGGTTATTATAAACCAACTATCTAGAGTTATGATTCACCACCTCAACTTTGTTGATTTTTATAAGGCATCATATATGCAAGAAACAAATCCCTACGGAAGTTCAGGTAATAATAATAAAGGTAAGTATATTCAAAAACCTATGTGTCAAGGATGTGAAAATAAATGGCTAGGAAAATTATTCAAAGGGATGGGAAGATGTTCCATATGTGGTAATGAATGTCATAAAGCAATAACCTACCCTGGAAAAAGGAAGCATCTAGTTGACTCCAGGAAAGGGAAATAAGTATTTTCCAAGTGATTAATTAAATGTTTTAAATGTGGTGTGCGTGGTCATTATACAAATAAATGTCCTAAGAAGGAGGTTCAGGAGTGGGATCAATAGGATTGTAAAATTGTATGTTTACTAATTCCTAATGCCATTCCAATTGAATATAAGAAAACTAAAAATGATCTATGAAAGGTATGGATTATTTATTAGCTCATATTTTAACATTACTGAAATCATAGGACATTATGCATGATTTTTTTGAGGAAAGAAGTATAAAAGAATAATATGGAAAAACATGGATAAATGATCATGAAGAATTTTTTATGATTAAGATGTCTACATTTTAGGAATTGAAGAGTTATGTTGGATCTATGGATGATGATATTTTTAACTGTACTAATGATAGGATTACTTTTGAAGAATTTTTCTAGTATGTGTAACCCTGATGTTTGATATGTGAAAATGTTATTCAAGGAATTTTTTTTGCATATAGTTATAAAAACCCATTTGGGTTTATATGATCCTTCAATTTGAGTTAATTACAGGTTATTACTTTTTTGGATGAAAATGCGAGGTATGATATTACATTTGTGGTTAAAATATGTTATGGTTGTTTTTTAGGAATTTATCTCATTTTTGGGAATGTTATAAAATTATATAGTTTTTGAAAAAGGACAACACGTAGTCCATGTGACAACTCGTCGTGTCGGACAAAGCTACGGGAATCCAACCCATAACCAAAGTGCGACTAGGATTTATCACCTACCACTGGACTATGTGAAGTCCCTGGTTAGTATGACTAATTATTTTTAGCTAAATGATTTTATGGATCAAGAATAAGTTTATTTTGGAACTTATGTTTTATCAAATGGATATCCTTAGTATAGGAAAATGATTTGGTGATTAATTGATAATGGTTATTTTGGAAGATGTTTTCTCTTTTGGGAACACTAAATGCCTAAGGAAAATAGAATACTTTGATATTTAATTTTTGGAGTAATGGTTGAAATTTTATTTTGGAATAATCTATGTTTTATTGTGGACTTATAGAGATTTGGTTTATTTATGGAAATGATTAACCTATTATAGAGAATATGTGATTAGGTTAATTACTTTTCATTATGAGACTTTAAAAGTATATGATGTTATTTGGAGATAAATGTTACGATTTTTGTGGAAGGCTATGTGATCAAATCCTTCTGAATTTTGGGTTTAAAACTTAGTTTGGATTATTTTTAATAATTTTAAGGACAATTGTGTTTTGAATGTTCATTATTGAGATTTGGGTATTGTTTGGGCAATTTTGGAGATTAAAAGTAGTATTTTGTTTTATAAAAGATTATCCTTTTGGAGATTATCTTATCTTGTACTAACCATTTTGGTTTTGGTTAATTTCTAAAGACAGGGAAATATGTGGTTCATCTTTTTTGGATCATGTTATTCTCTAGAATTTGATTAAAGCACTTTAGGTGTGATCAATTCATCTTGAATACTCATCATTTGGAGAAAAGATTATTTTTTGATAGAAACTTATTAAAGGATAAAACTCTACCTGAAAAGTAAGTATATTTCCTTATATTTTTAGTCAATATCATAAATAAATTCTCTAAAGGTAACTTAAAGCAAAAAAAATTTTCCATTTAATTTTCCTAATGGGGAATCAAAGACCGTTTTACCCATCAAAAGTTTGTAATTTTCTAGTGGTTAACTTTCTCCTAATCATGTTTTCTATCACTCTCCATCAAAACTTGACACTTTTTTTCTCCTCCATATCCATGTTTTCATACATGGAATCCTAGTGTGTGTTATCTCGGGTGACATTTGTACTTATCTTTCTTTCTTTTAAATTGATAGTTTTATTGACACTTTTTCCGATGTGGGAATTCCAATGAATTTTCTGATCCCAATTTTAAAATTGTGAGGATGCAATTTCCCAAATGGGGGAAGTATATAACATCCTGGGTAAATAAAGAATATGAAACTTTCATATTTATTAATATTTTTGAATTAAATATTATTTTTTCTTTAAATGGGATGCTATGTTTGATGGCGTACCCGACATAAAGACATGGTTTTCTTAGAAATCTTATATTGCACACAAGGCTGGGTCATACTGAGAAAAATAATTTTATTATTATATTATTATTTTAAATGGTGGTTAACGCATAGTCATTGTATTTGAGGGAATAACTAGAACTAACCATATTATGATTAAACTTGTATGTTAAATGTTTTTACATTTATCCTATAAAATTTAGAGGCTTAAAATGATAATAAATCCAATTTTAAGCATAAATAATCTAAATTTTAAAAAGGATATTTTACCGCCTTTTCATGGTGAACCCCTTTTAAATCTAGTTTTGGTCACATTCATATGTTCTATTTGAAAAAATAAACATCTTATTTAGAATCGGTAAATCAAAATTTACTTAGGGTAACTTTTTTGTATTTTTCTGATGAAGTTCATTTTATTAATGAATAGTCAAAAATACTGCATTTTAAGTCAAAACTATCTTTTCAAATGATTTATTTATATGGTTATATTATCTTTTTAATTTGTTTTAAATTGTAATTATATTATGTTTTTACCATTTAATCTAATGTTGGTCATTTTAAGTAATTTCACTTTTAATTAGATATAAACACATGTCAATATTTTGATAGTTATTATTTCTTAAAAACACTCTTTTTGGTTTTGGCAATGGGAATTAATTTTAAATTAATTTTGACAACTTATGTGTTTTGAATTTGGTAAAATAGATTCTATATTTGGAATCAAGAGGTTTCAATTTTTTAAATAGGTAACTTTTATTTTTAGACATTATGAATAGTAACTTCAGTAAATATTTTATTTACCATGGTTAAAGGGTAAATCTAACAAATAAGGGTAAAAAGTATTATTAAAATAATATTAAATTATCATAAATTGTGTCCTAATCTTATTTGATGATATATATATGACTATGAGAATCTTTTGGTCGATTTTAGGACCCCATGGAGCCACTTTTGTGTGAAAATGTAATTTAATGACTTTAAATTTAATGTTAAGGAAAATATAACCTAAACAAGTATCTCTTGGTAAAAAAAATTTATATGGGGTTATATAAGTTATCCTTTAGAAAATAAATATTAATTATAAATATAAAAAAATCCTAAATCATGGTATTTTATTTATATTTTTTAGATATTAAATAAATAAATTTAATTATGACACAATGATGATGCAGTGATAGCTTCATTAATAAAGGATTCAAATAAATGATATTATAAATGTTAAAATAGATATAATTTGGTTCTTTTGATGTCATCCATGAATTTAATGGATTATAATTACATTTTATCTCTATATAATTGAGGTTTTTAGAATTACTCAAGTTTCTATTGACTTTTAAAAATCATGATATGAATAATGTCAAAATTGACATAATTCATATTTTAAAATATAAAATATTTTATTAAATATTATAAAATTAAAAAAAAAATCTACAATTCGGCCAAATAGTTATAATAAGTCTAAAACTTTATTATTGACTCTTTAATTGGATATTTTTCATGTTTCGGTAACTATGTTGATTCCCAAAGTGTTAAATGTTTGATAAAATGGTAAGAGTAAAAAAGGGTTAAATAAAAAAGATAAGGATTAAAAAATATCCAAAACCTATATAATTATTATTTTATGATTTTATTTAGACATATATTAATATTATATTCAAACTATCTTAATTTTGACTCATTTATACTCGAAATATAATTTCTAATAAAATAATAATTCATGATATTCCTTAAGTGCCCCTCCCCCTCTTATAAAAGGACATCATCTCTAACCCTTACTCATACCTATCAAGCTCATTTGGCTCATCCAAAACTATGTCTAAATACTCTCCCAAAATCCATCTCTTCCTCCTAGAATCATTCCCTTAGGTAGAAGGCAATTCAAGAGATCCATTTGGCTCAAATTAAAATAAATTATCCGATTTGAGGTAACGTCTTCTCTCAAGTTCCTTTCCATTATTCTTTCCTTCTCCACTCCCTATGATATTCTTATTATTTGTTTACATAAAAAAACAATATCTTTAATATAATAGGTTTTTTATGAGATTTATTCAAAATACACTTACATACACCTTCTTTTAACGGGTATAGAACATATTGTTTATGTGGATGGTGAACTACTGCCTCACGAAACGATGATTGTTCAATCTTCTCATACCACCTCTTATGGTGGACATTATGATGTAACGATAATTATATATGTTATATATGATATTTATTTTATCTCTATTCTTATTTAATTCTCATTTAGAACATACCTTTATGCTTTTCATGTTGTATAAATATGATAATTTCATTTGAGGAAATGCGGACTACCTCCCCCTCAAAGTGATATGACTCATTCATGCTATACATGAAACGTATAAAGGATGGAATTAATGAACTTATGTAACTTATATAACATATATATTATACTAAAATTATAATATTCATATGTATCATTTATTTTTCATTCCTTTAAATATGAAAAATAAATGAAAGTAGCATTCATGAGTACGTACGACTTACCGTCTCCATGAACAGTGTATTTTATTTCTTATATAAAAATGATAAAGATTATTATAAATACATATATACTGGATACATATGATACATATGATATCTAAATCATAAATATCACTCTAAAGAGAATTTATTTTTGACCAGATGGAAAATTTATAATTATAAAAAGTTCATTTTTGACTCAAGTTCCAAACATTGACAAAATGTCCGATATGAACTCAAATAATTAACGAATTGTTATATCAAGATAATAAGTGATATAAAAGGAATAATAAACATTTAAAAGGTTATGAAGAAAATATAAATTAAATTAATTTTATTATTCATGAAATTAAATAAGTAACAAGTCAAGTCGGACACGAGGTAAGGGAACTTCTTAACCCAATTTCCATTCTTTGGGTTAAACTTATACTTCTTGATTATGTATTGATATGATTATATGAGAAATAAATTTTGATATCCTATATTTGATTTGTACTTTCATTATGTTTAATTATATTGAATACACATAATTGACCTATTTTATTTACAAAATGATCTTTATAAGAGACTTTCTCTCAATCTCCTTTCGTTGAGGCATATTTTGATTTATACACAACTTGATTTTATATAGTGTATAAACCCCTTTGAATTTTAATTTCATTCAAAGGGAATATTTTTCTAAGAAACATTTCACTAGATGAAAAAATGAATGTTTTTAACATTTGTGGTGGCAATGACCTATCCACCATCGTAATCGTTATTTGGCTTCCTCTATAATCCTTAATGTTTTTAAAATGAAACGTAATCCCTTATTCCCTTTTGGGTGTTTTGGTATTGAAATTTTTTTTTGGAATGGATTTACTATTTTGAGATATTGAAATTATTTCTTGTGATTTTAAATGAAATTTATTGATTTAAATTTTGTTATTTGAAATATTTTATGTGTCGTGATTATATAATGGTACTTAGACATTTGATAGGTGGTTACATGATAAACCAAATGACAGGTGGTTCCGTGACAAACCAAGGATGAGTGGTTATGTTATAACCTTTAATGGATTGGGTATGGAATTTGTATGTATGTCTATTCCATTTGTAACAATGATTTGTGTAAGTAGACCATATGGTTATTTCATTTAAGTATGATTATGTCCCAAGCTTACCTTTTATATGATATATGTTTCTTTTTATGGGTTTTATGGTAATATTTTGGTTACCAAAGAAGGGTAATCAGTGATATTATATTTAGTGAAGTGTTTGTGCTACTTCTTTAAGGTGAAAAGTATTAATTTATGATAATGTATTCATGGTTTATATATTGTTTTAAAAACTAATAGTTTTTCTTCTTTGTGTATCCCTTATTGATATTTTTATGCTTATACTAAGTTTGGAAATGTTTTTCACAGGACTTAAGGTAGAATTGGGTCAAGTACGGGATCAAGGAAAATTCATGCTGTTTAAAACATGGAACTAAACATGTTTATTTTAATTTAAGAGTTTTTATTTTATGAAAAAAATGGATACTTAGTAGAAGTTTCTACATGTAATATTCAAGTTGTTATGAATAAGTTATGACATAATTCTATAAACCTCTAAACCTGAAAATATCCTCATTGTGAAATATTAACTTAATTTAAGATTATGTAATGTTTAATGTTATGGCCTTACAAGAACTTCCTTACATAGCTACTAAAGTTGAAAGTAAAGTAATGGAAATAAGGATTCATTAAACATATTAAAATAAGGAGTCTAAAGTGTCTTTTAAGTTGAGGGATTCCAAACCACAAGATCATGGGAAGGAAAATATATTGGAATCAAAGGAGGTGTAGAAACAAAAACAATTCACTTCCAAATCCAAAAGTATAAATGATGGTATGTTTATATATATATATCCTGAAATTAATTTTTTTAAATGACAATTATTTAGACACATTGTTTCCTAATTAATAAATAGAATAATCATGATTATTTTAGATAATGGAGATATTCTTAGTTCTAGATCATGATTAAGAACAAATGCATCACATTTTTTATATTGGGTGTCTCATCAAGGATAATGTTTATAGTATGATCATTGATGGTGGTAGTTTCAAAAATGTATAAAATTGTTAAATGGTTGATAAATTAAGATTATATACTACCAAGAATCTTAGGACTTATAAATTAAAATTTTTAAAAGATAGTGTGGATGTTAAAGTTTCTAGAAAAGCATAAGTTTTATTTTTATTGGGAAGTATCAAGACAAGGTGACATGTGATGTGATTCCCATAAATTCTACTCATATTTTATTGGAAAGGACATGGAAATTTTATAGGAGGGTCTTTCATAATGGATAACCCAAATTATTTTCTTTTGAATAAATTGGTGGGACTATTATCCTTACACCCTTGAGGCCTTTTCAATATTATAATGATCAAGTGATGATTTAGAGTGATTTTAAAAAGAGATAATGGAGAGATAAAGAATAAAACGAGTGGGAAATATAGAATGAAAAAGTATTGATGAGTGTCATCAAAATAAATTTTGGTAATAAAAGAGTTAAAAACAAGAGTGTTGAGAGAAAAGTGAGTTATATTTTTGGAAAAAGATAGATATATATTTATTTATTGGGTGAGAAAACTCCCTTGCTTATATACAAGGGATAATGTTTTACCACTAATACTCTTAACTTGGTAATTCCTTCTAGTGTTTTATCACTTTTACAAAAGTTTGGTTGTGTATTTATAAAGGAAATCCCCACTATATTACTTTCCTTAAGACATATTGAGCCCCATATCAATTTCCTTTTTTAGTAAATCACTTATAAATCGGCCATCTTATCAAGATAATTCGAAATAAACTAAATAAATTAAATATTAAATGAATGATTTAGTTAGAAAATGATTTATAAGATGAATATTGTGACTTTGTTCAGTACCAATAATCCTCATTCATGAAAAAGATAGTAATTAAATAATGTGTGTTGATTATTAATCTATCAAAAAATAAATGTTAAATTATATTTATCTCATTCTTTGCTTAGATGATATGCTTGATTAACTCCATGGTGTATGATTTTTTTAAATTGGTTTAAGGAGTATATTCCACTAGATAAGGGTGTTCAAGATAAAATTAAAAAAATTAAAATAACAAAACCATACCACCTTAAATTCAAAATTTTTTGTTTAAATCAATTAATCAATTCAAGATGATTGATACATATTTTTTATTTCAATTTTTTTCAGTTAGATTTTGGAGACATTAAATTTTTTAAACATGAATTAAACAATTCAATAAATATCTATATCATTATTTAATGTGGGATTTATTATTAACTTTCTATACTTAAAATTGAATATAATATAAATAATTGTTAATTTTGTAATATAATAAAACATGATGAACAAATATAGTGATTAAGTGAATATAAGTCATTAAAACATATTTAATTTTTTCGCATACATTATTAAATCCATTTAAATATTTTTTATTTTAATGTATTGGTTGTTTATAATGTTATTTTAATTATTTTAATATTTAATTGATTATTTTTTGGATATATTATCTCTATAACATTTATTTTATCATAATATTTTCATTGTATTAGAACCATTGGTTATGAAAGTTTAGAGTTTTATCATTTTTTTATAAATTACTTATTCATCATCTAATTGTTTTCTCATTTTTCCTTAAGCATTATAAACTTTTTTTAACTGATATAAAACAATCAATTCATTTTATGTCGATTGTGGACAAATCATCATTTAGTTTTGGTTTTCACTTAAGGTAATATTTTCAAATAAATCAGTTGAAACTAGTGTCCTTGATTGATTTTTAATAGATCATGCACACCCCTACCACCAGATTAAAAAAGAGTAATATGAATTGAAAACATCATTCAAGACTAAGCTTGGTTTGTACAAATGAATAGTTATTCCTTTTGGGTTAATTAACGCCCCTCGTACATTCATGAACTTAATGAATCAGGTTTTCCATCCATTTATTGGGATATTTGGGGTAATTTAATTTGATGACATCCTAATTTTTTCTAAGATCTTCAATCAATATATAAATAATGTTTTAAAAACTCTTAGGAAAAATAGGTTGTTTGAACAAAATACATATTTTTAAAGCGTGTAAAAAATGATGATTTTGTTTAAATTTATTTGTTTTTTTGGTTTTTTTATAATTTTTTATGTAATAAATGTTAATAAATATAAATTTAAATAAATTTAGAAGTGTCCAACACCTAATAGTGTCAATTATGAGGGAAGTTTACATGGAATTGTAAGTTTCTATCAAAGGTTCATGAGGGTATTTTAAACCCTCGTTTCATCTATGAATGAATTCCTCAAAAAGGGGATGAACTTCAAGTGGGGAAAACTCAAGAGAATGTATTATATTCACTCAAAGATAAGTTGAAACATTACAATATATTAATTTTTTTTACATTTATGTAAGAACCTAGTTCTTACTTTGAGGTACGGTTTTCTTTTATTCTTTTTTTCTTCTTATTTGAGTTGTTTTTGAGAAAACAAGGGAAAACAAGACAAGTAATGGAATCATACTGTCACATGGGATGATTCAGGGTTATACGGCATGTAATCCAAAGTACATGCCGCATATTTTGTCCTTGTATGATGGGAATACATGGTGTGTGGGCATGTTAGCAAGAAAGAGAGGAAAAACTAACTACACACTTTGTATTTCTTAGTACACACCGTGTAGTCATGTCGGCAGGTCCTGGAAAGTATCTCAGTGGAAAACAACCACTAAATGAATAGTAAAATTATGTACACGCTGTGTATATAGACTTACACACCATGTATTTTGTGTTTTTTCTAAAAAATGGTAAGTAGCCCTTCTATAAAATTCTAGATAGAAGGGGATCGCTGGATTTCACAAACAGCAGTGTCGAACCTTCAATCTTCTCTCAAATCTTCATCTGGACTCTGATTCAATCATCTTTAGAAGCATTGGAACCCAATCATTAATCTTTAAATTAATCGTGATCTGTTACTTCAGATTCCATATCATGAATTAGTTATTTAAAGTTGATATTTTATACTTGTTTTGTATATTTTAGTCATTCTAGCTTGAATTGGAAGTTGAGGCTAGACGATGAGAGTTATACCATGATGAAGTTGGTGGTCTTATGACTCTAGTTAATTGTCAAGATTTTTATATGTGTCTTTTTTACATGCACTTGTGTTTAGGGTGTCACCTTGAAAGTAATTTGATCCTTGTTATTATCTAATTTTCTCCTAGTAATTAATTAAATTAATTTTAGCATGTTTGGATTTGATGATGATTAAGGGACACCCTATGGGTGAATTTTCCTCGGATAAATATTTTTAGTTTTTTGGTCCAAGGATGTTTATGGGAAAGAATTTTTCCATTTTTAGGGTTGTTTAACATGAACTTGGTTATCAAACAAAGTTGTATTTGCTATAAAATTGTAAGTGTTTTGATTGTGGCTTAGGGATTGTGGTTTATCCTTTTCCCATGTTGTAGTTTTTATTGTTTAATAAGGTTGAAATGTTTAATTGAATTTTTATGATTACATGGTAAATAGCATCGAGTGATACACGGGTTCAGTTTAGATCATCAATAACAGACTCGCATGACTATTGTACCCTGAACCTTGGGTGACACATGGTTTCAACTTATAACGCCATAGATGAACTCAATAGGCATTGTTTCATATGTCATTAGTGACACTTGGGATCCCTATTAGGACCTCCAAGTACGAACTAAACTGGAATGAACTTATACCAACATCAAGAGTGATACTCGAGGATCCCATGTAGGACCGCTGAGAATGGACTCACAGGATGTCGGTGGAATTACACCTGGAGTGATACTTTAATTTCATCTTAGGAATATCAAGGATGGACTCATGTTATATTTAAATAATTTAATTGAATGAAGTACGAAATATCTTCCAAACCAAATCACAAGCTTGGATTCAGTCTTCACTTACTTGTTTAAAAGGTATTTTGAGACTTTTGTTGTTCTTAATTTGCTGCAAGGAATGTCGGGCTTAGTCTGAATTTCAAGACATAAATACTTCATGTAATTGGATTGCTAATGAACTCTATAAATGAATTCTATTACTTGTAGGATTGTTTACTTTTGAGTACTTTCTAGTTTAAAGCATTTCCTTTGTACACTACTATTGCATATACTCACTAACAGATTGGCACTAACCTTAGGTGGTTGCCTACTGGGATATATTTCTCAAAACCTATTTAGGTCATGTTTTTTGGACCAAACAGAATATATTTTTTTAGGTGTCGATAGGGGAAAGGGCCCTTTCACAGGTACTTGATCTCTACTTAGGAGCAGGATAACATGGGACCAAGCCAAGGCTTGTGATGCTATTGAGTTTCATTTTGTTTAACCATAATTGGGTACTGTAATGTACTTGATTGTAGTGTATTCTATTTTATTTTATTTTCTTATAACATGTGACATGCTTCATCATTTTGTTATTATATGCCTTCTTGTTAAATTTATCATTCAGTCTTCAGTTGTTTACTTCAGTTTCATGTTGTTTACTATTTCCACTATTGTTATTATTTTTTTTGTTATGTTACACTCTACCAATGAAGGCATAGTTTCCCCACTATCACACCCTAGGCCCTCACTACTAGTCAGAAACCTCTGGAGTTTGGGAAAATCCACTTGAGGCCATGTGGATAAATTGGTATGGGGCACCAGTTGATTGGATTCCGGACCCAGTATATTACAAAGTTGTATTATATGAGTTTCTTTTCTAGTTTGCTTTACTAATTGGAAACAATAGAAAGGATATGCAATTTGGTAATTAGTTGTGCCTAGGAGTAGATACCTCGTGAACAGGGAAAATATAAATTCCCTCGAATTAAATTGTTCTTTTGGATTTTGAGCTATTACAGTTGATTTGATTTCACTATTGGGTGACACATTTGTTTTGAGCTGTTATTATTGCTGTTATTGTGGTTCTACTTTGTTCCAACCCGATGATATGGGGTATTACATATCATGCATCATATAGGCGCTTGTTAGAAATCACATGACATGCATACTTTTCAAGCCATTTAGGAAGCATTACTGATTTCATGTTTTTGTGTTATATGTTTTACTAGAGATACATGTTGTTGTGATAGTACCTTGATAGATATTCATGATTTTGTGATATGTGTATTGGTACGTGATATGGTTAGAATTGGATGGAAATCAAACTTTGATCTCTGAGGTGTATCGTCCCTCTTGGATTGGAATTTTTTTAGATCATGATTCATCTATTTTTATAGAATTTTATAGAGATATGTTATTCTTAGGTGATAAACTTTGATTTGAGGGAAGTATGGGCCCTCATGGATTGGAATTTGGCATACTATTGGATGGTTTTTCTACAAAATAGGGGTTTTCTGGGAAATCTGGATATTTTGTCCTGAAAACCCCAATATACACGGAGTGTAGTTTATCCTAACATGTCGTGTGTCCTTACTGTTCAGGGAATAGTGTGTTCCAAGTTTTAAATATATACACGTCGTGTACCATATGTACACATAATGTAATTGATGACCATGTAATGATCCGTGTGAGGGGAAACACAGGCTGTTGAGTTTTGATCAAAACACACCATATGCCTTAGGTATACACCGTGTAGATTACCCAAGCAGAACTCGTGTGGACCTGGCCCTGTGGACAAGATGATAGACTGGTGTACACATCGTGTACTTGTGGAACACGTCGTGTACTTGGAGTAGATACACGCCCAAGCTGACAAGACTACACAGGCATGTAGATACTTAAGGGTATACGTCGTGTATGATTTCTACATGCCATGTAGTCCCATTTTGTAAAAATTTGAGGGTATTTTCCTGTTTTTTTTTGTACTCTTGAATGGAAACCCTTGACAATAAGTTGAAATAAGGTGTGTTCTTGACCTTGTAGAATCATGTCACCGCGATGACCAAGAGTTGTATGCCAGGAGAGTGGTGATGATCATACTCCATAGATGGTAGACACTGGGCAATCGATGGAACCCCCAGTGTTTCTAGCTATGGAACCAACTATTATAACAGATGTAGTTGCAGATGAATAGTTCCATGATGGTTTTTTGGGGTTCATGAAAACCTTTTATGGAGCATTGTAGGCTTCCATATCTATGGAAGAGCTGACGTGTATATTCTAGCAGTAGCATCTACCTACTTTTTCAGGGGATGGAAGACCACAGGCTAAAGAATCATGGATGAAATCAATGTTGACTATCTTCGAGCATCTGGAGATGCCTCTTTAGAGGAGGGTTAATATCACAACATATATGTTGTGTTATTCTTCCAAGAGATGGAGGGATGTTATCACTCAGGTAGGGCATCATCGGGATATGACATGGAAAGACTTTCAGTAGGCCTTCTATGATTATTATTTTTCTGAGATGCTAAAGGTCGACCAAGCCCGAGAGTTCATGCACCTAGAGTAGGGAACACTATCAGTTATGGACTTTTTTGCGGTTTACTAAGCTTCAGCATTTTACACCTATTCTGATGGGTGATGAAATATCAAAAGATAGATGATTTTATGATGGTCTTCGGTTCGAAATCTAATCACATGTGAATTTATTTAGGTTTGCTTTGGTCTCTAATATTATGAATCAGGCGCTGATCACTAAGAACAATCTACGGGAATATAGTGGTGCAAGTCGGGGTGGTTCACTGCTGATTTCTAGTACTATCTTAACCATAAATAAGAATCGTTGTTTAGATTTCTCTCATGGTGACAGTAGAAGTCAGATCCTTTCTTTCGATAATCAGGTGAGGTGCTACCAGTGTAGTAGGTTGGTGCATACAATGCCCCAATGTCTGAAGGACCTAGTTGAGTGTCGAGATTGTTGCGGGATGAACCATCTACAGTATTTATACAGGATGTTTCCACCAATGTCTAGTGAGAGAGGTTATTTACAGACTACACGTGCAGGAGCACGGTCAGTAGCCCCTCACCAATCTGAAAACTGGAATAGGTCGAGGCGTTCAGGCCAAGGAAGTGGTCGTGGCTGTGGAAGACAGACCCTAGGATCTCAGAAACAGTTGGGCGGGTCATATTAGGGTAGCCAAGTAGTGTCTCAGGGCCGAAGTGTAGGTCAGACTTATGTAGTGCAACAGACCCAGTAGGAGCAGGATCTTGGACCCTCTACTATCATAGGTATTATCCTAGTCGCCTCTATTTTATCTTCTGCACTTTTTTATACTGGTAATACACATAGTTTTATATCTTTTTCCATTGTGGAAATCCTTGGGCTCTGTGTTTATACATATTTTGGTGTTATGATGCTAGAAACTCTACTAGGGATTAGAATGGCAGGTGTGTGTCAGTGCAATGATTTCCCCCTTGATATTGGTGGGTATCACTTTCTATGGAGCCTCTATACTTTAGAGATGACAGACATTTATATCATTCCTGGAACATAATAGTTGGTTTCTTTTTTAGCTTTTTTTATTGTTATTGTTTTAGGTTCAGTTTCATGTCACCAAAGGGCAGATAGTTTCTACATAAGGGTGAATGGTATGTCCATGTGAGAAGAGTTGGACCCAAACATCGTGGGTTGGGCGAGATGACATCCCAGATTGCGATATTATATATGAATGACCAGGGAACATTTCTGGAATTATTCCCTCTAGTGGTAGATCATTTTAGAGACCTTTTCTCGAACAAATTTTCTGGCTTACGCCCAATCAGAGAGGTGGATTTCACTATCGAGATAGTTTCAGGAGCTACACTAGTATCCATTCCACCTTACAAGATGGCTACGATGGAGTTTCAAGAGCTCAAGAGGCGGTTATAAGATCTTGAAGATGAGTGTTTTATCTAAACTAGTACTTCTTCTTGGGGTTTAAAGGTCATTTTCATGAAAAAGTCAGATGGTACCCTTAGGTTATTCATAGACTATTAGAAACTGAACCAGTTGACGGTTAAAACCGATATACCTTTCCACAGATAGATGACATGTTTATCAACTTCGAGGAGCTCACATGTTCTCTAAGATTGAATTGAGGTCAGGATATCACTAGGTACATGTTCAACCTGTAGATATATCTCATACCGTATTTCATAGTAGGTACAGTCTATATGAGTACCTAGTTATTCCATTCGGTCTCACGAACACGCCAGCAGTTTTCATGGCACTGATGAACCGAGTGTTACATCCTTACCTAGATTCTTTTGTGGTGGTTTTCATGGATGATATCTTGGTGTATTATCACAATCAACATGAATATTCCAAACATCTTGAGATTGTTTTGAATACACTGAGAGAGCATCAGTTGTATGCTAAGCTCACAAAATTCCACTTTTGGATGGATTAGATTCACTTTTTAGGTCACATCATCTCATAGATTGGAGTATCATTGGACCCAAATAAGGTGAGAGCATTGGTTACCTAGGATCATCCCAATAACATTTTTGAGGTATGATGTTTCTTGGGGATAACTAGTTACTACAACCATTTTATATAGGCCTTATCACACATAGAAGCGCCGATGACAGGCTTGACTAAGAAAGGTGTGAAGTTTGAGTGGTCAGATTCTTATGATGCAACTTTTTAGGAGTTGAAGGGATGTTTGACTTCAGTTTCAATAATGATATTTTTAGATCTAGGAAAGAGTTACACTATATATTGTGATGCATCAGGTATTGGGCTGGGAGAAGTGCTTATGTAGGGGAATCGGGTTGTTGTGTACAAGTCTTGGCAGTTGAGGCCACATGAGAGGAATTACCCAATGCATGATCTCGAGTTAGCTAAAGTTGTTCATACCTTGCACTGTTGGAGTCATTATTTATTAGGATATCATTTTTTGGTGTACACTGACCAAAAGAGTCTCAAATACATCTTTACTCAACGTGATTTGAATCTGATATAGCAAAGGTGGTTGGAATACCTTCAGTCATTCAATTTTAAGCTTGCCTATATGTTTGGAAAAGGAAATGATGTGGCTGACACACTGAGCAGGAGGACATAGATACATGCAATGTAGGAGTTCAGTGATGATTGGTCGCTTATGGATTTGTTCTCTAAGATGCATTTAGAGGTTCATGATAGCTAGGTATAGACTTATCTTTCATCTTTGGCTATTACCTCTACCCTACTAGATAGAGTAAGGATAAGGCAGCTATTAGATTCTAAAGGCCTAGTTCTATAGGATAGTTTGGTAGGTGAGGACCCTTCTCCTAGATGGACGATAGGTGAGGATGAGGTTATGTGTATCCATGTACATGTGTATCCATGGACATGTGTGGGTTCCGAGGGATATACGTAAGGAGCTGATGCAGGAGTTTCATGCTTCATATTAGGCAGTGCATCCCGGAGTCGCCAAGATGTATCGTGACTTGCGCTATCAGTACTTGTGGATGGGTATGAAGTGGGAAGTATCTGGTTTTATGATGAGATGTTCCACCTGTCAACAAGTGAAGTTGGAACATCAGCGACTGGTTAGTATTTTATCGTAGTTAATCATTCCTGAGTGGAAATTGGATGATGTCATGATGGACTTCTTAATGGGGTTATTAAGGTCTCCTAGAGGCAATGATGTTGTGTGGGTTGTAGTTGAGAGTCTTACGAAGGTCACTCATTTCTTACCAATCAAGGAGACCTTTGGTGTTGATGATCTCAAAAAGCTATATAACTGAGAGGTGGTACGACTTCATGGGGTCCCTTATTCTATTTTTTCAGATAGGGACACCTACTTTATGTCTCATTTTTGGTAGATTTTTTAGAGGGATTAGGGTACACATGTTCTTATGAGCACAGTATACCACCCTCAGACTGATGGTCAGTTAGAGCATATGATACAGGTGCTAGAGTACATGTTGTGTGTATGTGTCCTAGACTTTGTTGGATCTTGGGAGAAGCATATACCCCTAGTTTATTTCACCTATAATAATATCTTCTAGGATACTATTTAGATGGAACCATATGAGAATTTGTATGGGAGGTCATGTCGATCACCCCTGTGTTGGATAGAGGTGGGAGAGGCAGCTATGTTGGGACCTCATCTTGTCCAAGAGACCACTGAATAGGTTTAGTTGATTTGAAAGCGGATGGATACTATGAAGTCTTTTCACAAATCATATGCATATCACCACAGATGTCCTTTGGAGTTTGAGGTTGGGGATTGAGTTTTCTTACATGTCACACCAAGATTGGGACATAAGAGGATCAGGAGATAGGGTAATCTTTCACCAAGATGTGTTGGACCATTCGAGATTTTAGAGAGAGTCGGGATGGTTGACTATTGGTTACAGTTACCTCAGAGGTACCAGGAAATATATGATGTCTTCCATGTATCTTAGCTGCACCTCTAACACTCAGACTCATCTCATGATTTTTAGGTTTAGGATTTTTAGCTTTAGGTTGATGCATCCTTTGAGGAGAATCTTATTCGTATAGTTGACAGGAGCATGAAGGTTCTCTAAGGTCGGTCAGTTCCTATCGTATGGGTGCTATGGTAGCATGACCGAGTATAGGATGAGACTTGGGAATGGGAGGCCGATTTACATGCTCAGTGGCTGGAGTTATTCTCATATTTTTATTCACCACCCTTGGAAGGGAAATTTAGGGGAAAATTGTTTTAAGGGGGGAAGTTTGTAAGAACCCGATTCTTACTTTGAGGTACGGTTTTATTTTATTATTTTTTTCTTCTTCTTTCAGTTGTTTTTGAGAAAAAAAGGGAACACTAGACAAGAACTAGAATCATACTATCACATGGGATGATTCAGGGTTACACACCGTGTAATCCCAAGTACACATCAAGCATTTTGTCTGTTTATTATGAGAATACATGGTGTGTGGGAATGTCAGAAAGAAAGAAAGGAAAAACCAACAACACACCATGTAATTATTAGTACACGTCGTGTAGTCATGTCGGCAGGTCCTGTAAAGTAATTCAGTGAAAAACAGATACCAAATGAATAGTAAAATGATTCACACTATGTATATAAACTTATAGGCTATGTATTTGGTGTTTTTTCATAAAATTGGGTAGTATCCCTCCTATAACATTCTGTACATAAGGGGCTCACTGGGTTTCACAAACAGCAGCACTAAACATTAAATCTTCTCTTAAATCTTTATCTGGACTTTGATTCAATCATCGTCGAAAGAATTAGAACCCAATATATAAGATCTCAATTACTCTTGAGTCATTCCTTTAGATTCTATATCATGAATGAGTTATTTAAGTTTGATATCTTATCTTTGTTTTATTGATTTTCTTCGTTCTAGCTTGAATTGAAAGATGAGGCTATATGTGGAGAGTTATACTAAGATGAGGTAGGTGGTATTGTGCCTCTCATTAATTGTTGAGATGTTTATATGTGTTTTTGTGCCGCATACCTATGTTTAGGGTATCACCTTGAAATTAATTTTATCCTTGTTATTACCTAACGTTGTTTTGGTAATTAATAAAATAAATTTAATCATGTTTGGATTTGATGATGATTAAGGGCCACCCCATAGGTGTGTTTTCCTAGGATAAATATTTTTAGCCATTTTGGACAAGGATGTCTTTGGTAAAGCCTACATTCCCTTTTTAGGGTTGTTTAAAATGAACTTGGTTATCAAACATAATTTCATTTGTGATAAAATTGTAAGTGTTTTGATTATGGCTTAGGGATTATTGTTTCCCATTTTCCCATATTGTAGTTTTTCTTGTTTAAGAAGGTTGAAATCTTTAATTGAATTGTTATGATTATATGGTAAATAGCATTGGGTGAAACATGGTTTCAGTTTAGAATACTGTGAATGGACTCGCATGACTATTGTACCCTACACCTTGGGTGACACATGGGTTTAACATATAACGCCATGGTTATACTTGAGATACATTGTTTCATATGCCATTAGTGACACTTGGGATCCCTAGTAGGACCACCAAGTATAGAATAAAATGACATGAACTTATACCAATTTATAGAGTGATACTCGGGGCTCCTATGTAGGGCTGATGAGAACGAAATCATAGGATGTCGGTATAATTACACCTAGAGTGATACTTGAATTACATATTATGAATTTCAAGTACAAAATCAAGTTATATTTAAATAATTTAATGGAATGAATTATAGAATGTCTTCCAAGCCAAAGCACAAGCCTACATTAAATCATCACTTACTTGTTTAAAAGGTATTATGAGAATCCTGTTGTGCTTACTTCGCTACGGGGAATGTCGGAATTAGGATGAATTTCGAGACTTAAATACTTTAGGTAATTATATTGCTAATGAAATCTATAAATGAATGCCAGTACCTGTAGGATTGTTTACTTTTTATTACTTCCTAGTTTATTTCATTTCCCTTGTACACTAGTACTGCATATACTCACTAACAGATTGGAACTGACCTTAGGTGGTTTCATACTGGGATTTATTTCTCACACCCTGTTTGGGTAATGTTTTTGGGACCAAATGGACTATATTGCTATAGGTGTCAATAGGGGAAAGGAACCTTTCATAGGAACTTGATTTCTGCATAGGAT